>JAUKWC010038521.1:0-13756 GCA_032356245.1 Endocladia muricata
GAAAAATTATCTCTAGACGGCTTACGCGAAAAAACGATCGAGTTTAAAGCAACCCTAGCGGCTGCACTTAAAGAAAATACAGACACTGTAGAAGCTCTAAAAGCAAAAGCAGAAGCAACCGAAGATATTGATGAGCGTGAAGATGTGTATGCTGAGATTGATAAACTTAAGGATGAAGCCTACAAAATCTCTGAACAAACACTTTCTGAAATTTTACCAGAGGCATTTGCTGTAGTAAAAGAAACTGCAAAGCGTTTTACTAATAACACATCACTAGAAGTAACGGCATCAGAATATGACCGCTTATTAAGTGGCACAAAAGATTATGTAACCTTAGAAGGTGACAAAGCAATCTGGGCAAATAGCTGGGATGCTGTTGGAAAGGAAGTAACTTGGGATATGATACACTATGACGTGCAACTCATAGGTGGTATCTCAATGCATCAAGGAAAAATTGCAGAGATGCAAACAGGGGAAGGTAAAACCTTAGTGGCTACTTTGCCTGTATACCTAAACGCTCTTAGCGGCAACGGTGTGCACTTAGTAACAGTAAACGACTACCTAGCAAAGCGTGATAGCGCGTGGATGGCTCCTATTTTTCAGTTTCACGGGATGACCATAGATTGTATTGATTACCATAGACCTAACAGTCCTGAACGGCGTGCTGCTTACCTTGCAGATATAACATACGGTACAAATAACGAGTTTGGTTTTGATTACCTGCGTGATAATATGTCACACAAACCAGAAGATCTTGTACAGCGCCCACATAACTATGCAATTGTAGATGAGGTAGATTCTGTTCTTGTAGATGATGCACGTACGCCACTTATTATATCTGGACCTGTACCTAAGGGAGACATACACGAGTTTGATGTACTTAAACCGCAGATCGAAAAAATAGTAAACATACAGCGTCAAGAACTTGTAAAGGTATTACCAGAGGCCAAAAAATTAATCGCAGAAGGAAATACAAAAGAAGGAGGTGTGCAATTACTGCGGGTCTTTAGGGGTCTTCCTAAAAATAAAGCCCTTATAAAATACCTGAGTGAAGATGGTATCCGTATGTTATTGCAAAAAACGGAGAACTTCTATATGCAGGATAACAATCGTGAAATGCCTAAAATAGACGAGGCGCTTTATTTTACGATTGACGAAAAGAATAACCAGATTGAACTTACAGATAAGGGGATTGAAACCCTTTCGGGAAAAGAGAATCCTGATTTCTTTACAATGCCAGAGATTGGCCTTGAAATAGGAAAAATAGAAGCAAAAGGACTTTCACCAGAAGAAGAAGCGGTAGAAAAAGAAGAACTCTTCCGTGATTTTGGTGTAAAATCTGAGCGTATCCATACAATGAACCAGTTACTTAAAGCATACACTCTTTTTGAAAAGGATACAGAGTATGTTGTAATGGAGAATAAGGTAATGATCGTAGACGAGCAAACGGGTCGTATCATGGACGGTCGTCGTTATAGTGATGGTCTACACCAAGCGATTGAAGCTAAGGAAAATGTAAAAATTGAAGATGCTACGCAAACATTTGCAACAGTAACGCTTCAAAACTTCTTCCGTATGTATCGTAAGCTATCTGGAATGACGGGTACTGCAGTTACAGAGGCAGGAGAACTTTGGGAGATCTATAAACTAGATGTGGTAGAGATTCCTACTAACCGCCCTATTGCTAGAAAGGATAAAGACGATTTAGTGTATAAAACTAAACGTGAAAAATACAACGCCGTTATCGATGAAGTAACGGAACTTTCTAAGGCTGGACGTCCAGTATTGATTGGAACGACCTCTGTAGAGATTTCAGAACTGTTAGACAAAATGCTTACGCTACGTCAAATACCCCATAATGTACTGAACGCCAAGCAACATAAAAAAGAAGCAGATATTGTTGCTGAGGCTGGTAATGCAGGAGTAGTAACTATTGCAACCAATATGGCAGGTCGTGGTACAGATATTAAGTTATCTGATGAAGTAAAAGCTGCAGGTGGTCTTGCCATTGTGGGTACAGAGCGTCACGACTCTCGTCGTGTAGACAGACAGTTGCGTGGTCGTGCAGGACGTCAAGGAGATCCAGGAAGCTCACAGTTTTACGTGTCTCTAGAAGACAACTTAATGCGCCTATTTGGTTCTGAGCGTATTGCAAAGATGATGGATAGAATGGGTCTTAAGGAAGGAGAAGTGATCCAGCACGGGATGATCTCAAAATCTATTGAGCGTGCGCAGAAAAAAGTAGAAGAAAATAACTTTGGAGTACGTAAGAACCTTCTTGAGTATGATGATGTGATGAATATGCAACGTGAGGTTGTTTATAAACGTCGTCGTCACGCATTGCATGGAGAACGCCTACGCGTTGATCTTGCAAATATGGTATATGATACTTCTGAAGTAATCGTAGAGACAAATAAGCAAGCACAAGACTTTAAAAACTTTGAGTTTGAGTTAATTCGTTATTTCTCAATGACGAGTCCAGTGAGTGAGAGCGAATTTGGAAGTATAGCGCCTAAAGTGCTTACAGATAAAATCTATCAAGCGGCCTTCCAGCACTACAAAGAAAAGATGACTAAGAACGCAGATCTTGCCTTCCCAATCATCAAAAGAGTATACGAAGATCCAGCGGCAAAATTTGAACGCATCGTAGTACCATTTACAGATGGAACTAAAGAGTTGCGCGTGGTTACAAACCTGAAGGAAGCATACGACTCTGATGGCAAGCAACTCGTAACAGATTTTGAAAAGAATATCACACTCGCGATCATAGATGACGCGTGGAAAAACCATCTTCGTAAAATGGATGAGCTTAAGCAAAGTGTACGCCTTGCTGTACACGAGCAGAAAGATCCATTGTTAATTTATAAGTTTGAGGCTTTTGAGCTCTTCAAAACGATGATTGACAAAGTAAATAAGGAAGTAATTTCTTTCCTATTTAAAGGAGAGATACCTCAAGGAAATCAGCAACAGGTGGGTGATGCTTCACAAGTACGTGATCGTAGAGAGCAAACACAAACGGAGAAGGAAGAAATTCCTAATATGGATGAGCGCTCTGCACAGTCTAGAGCTGCAGGAAATACACAGCCTCAACAGCAGCAGGTCACAGAAACAATTACAAGATCACAACCCAAGATAGGTCGTAACGATCGTGTGACTATAAAAAATGTGATGACTGGTGAGACAAAAGAAGTAAAATTTAAACAAGCAGAACCACTTATGGCTAAAGGTCAATGGGTGATTGTAAACCAGTAATTTATACTTAATACATGCCGTTATTAAAAAAGGCGAACCGTATGGTTCGCCTTTTTTAATGTACCACATCAAAATGTGGTTGATAGTACATGAATTCTATACGAGCTTTACGGTTCATATTAGAAAACAATTATCATGAAAAAAATTACACTATTAGTTACATTCATCCTTTTAAACTTTTATAGCCACGCGCAGCAAGCTTTTGGATATCTAGTGGAAGAAAACTGGTTAGAAACCTGCAGTCAACCAGATAATGAAGGATCGTTAACATTTGAAAATTTTGCTGGCGGTCCTGCAGATTTTATATTGTGCACTCCGATAATCTCTAGTGATGGAGATACTTGCTACCCAGCAGGAGAAATTCAAGAAGGATTTGGTCTTGCTGTAGAAAATGGCAATAATAATATTTATGCCCCTGCAAATACTTTTGGTAATAATCAACCTGCAGTTGGACCTAACCAAGATGTAGATTATACAATTATAAATTTTAGAAGAGAGAACATAACACGTGTAGGGTTATCACTATTTAACCTTTCAAGTGCTGCTGGTGAGATTCGATTATATGATCGTGATGGTGTTTTATATGAAACTCTAGATGTTAACATCTCAGGACCTGACACTACATTTTTTGGAATCCTTTCTACAATCCCTATTGGAAGATTAGAACTTGAGAATGATAATGGCAACGGTTATTATATAAATTATTTACGTTTTGGAAATTGTGTTGAAGATTGTACCGTTAACAATTTTTTTCCTGAAGGTAGCTTCCCTTTTAATATTGAGATAGATCCTGGAGAAACTAGCACAGTAGATTGTGATAATGTTCCTAACCTTATCCCCATTACCGTAAATAGAGCGGGAATTATTGGAGAAAATGCCACGTTAACAAGAATTGCTCTTGACATAGAACATACATTTACTGGAGATTTAGAAATATCTTTAATCTCTCCAGCAGGTACAGAATTACTTATTGTTGCAGATCAAGGAGGAGGCGCGGATGATGGCTATGTCGGGACGCAATTTGCAGATGATGGTGGAGATATTACGGAGGCAACAGCTCCATATGGAGAAGCTGTTTTTGCTCCACAAGGAGGACGTTATGACACCACTTTTTTTGGAGAAAGTATTACAGGAGATTGGATGATTAAAATATGTGATGATGCTACCGGAGATACAGGGCAATTACGTAATGTTCTCATTACTTTTTGTGCCCAAGAAGAGGTTAACCCGCCAGTAAATGATCTTATAGAAAATGCAATAGATCTAGACCAACTAGGGTTTCCATATACAGACAGTGATATTAATATGGAAGATGCTACTGGTGATCAACTTACCAATACTGATGGTTGCGATGTACTAATCGATTTCTCATCTGTATGGTATAAATTCACAACATTTGCAGAGGGAACCATAACAGCTAGTCTTACTACAGATGATCCAGCATCTGGTGTTTTCTTCTTTCTCGCGGCAGATGAAAATGCAACGTTAGACAGCCTTACGTTTGATAATACTGGAGGTAACAATTGCATGGTAAATGATGGTGATACCATTGAAGCAGTTGCAAACCAAACCTATTACGTAGTCGTCTTAAGCGGCTCTATTTCCTCTTTTACAATAAATAGTGATACAGCCTTAAATACAGAAGAAAATACTCTTGAAGAATTGACTTTCTACCCCAATCCAGTAGAAGAAATCCTTAACATCAAATCTTCTGAAACGGTAGACCAGATTACACTTTACAATATTACAGGTAAAAAAGTGATGGATCAGAAAATAAATGCAACTAATACTCAACTTTCAGTAGGAGATCTAACGGCTGGTATCTATTTAATGACCGTTACTTCTGGAAATGTAAGTAACACATACAAAATCATTAAGAAATAACCATTTCCTCAATTCAACTTTTTCAGTAGAGATCATCTTTAGTTTAAGGGTGATCTTTACTTATTTTTAAAGATTTACAATGGTTAATATATCTTTCAGTAGTACTAATTAGCTTTCGCCAAAGCGTTTATAAAAAATAAATGAAGTGCTTTTTAACCATTCTTCTTACCGCTATCATTTCTTTACAAATGAATGCCCAAAATCTAGATATAGATCAAAAAATTAAAACTCTAGAAGAACAGATAGGATCTACAAAAAATGGTGAAAAATTGAAATGGTTAGACTCTCTTACAAGTCTTACCTTAAAAAACATGGATTATGAGTATGATCCCGCAGCTCGTGAAACTATAAACCAAGCTATTAAACTGGACTCTTCTAGAGTTTTAGCTAAGAATATTTCAGATTTCATTTATCGTAAATCCAATGTAGATGGAATCCCAGGTGGAGGTCTCAAAGTCTATAATGAATATGCCCCATTGTTAGAAAAATCTATATCAAAAAAATGGTTAGCAAAAATATACATAGAACACGGCTTTAGTCATTTCATATCTGGAAATATAGATTCGGCATTTTATTATTATGATAAGACTGTCGCCTTTGCAAAGGTCGCAAATGACACCTACACACTAGCAGATGCAAAAGTATGTTTGGGAGAAGCATATGGGAAACAAGGTGATTTTACAAAAGCATCTCAAAATCTTCAAGAATCTGCTGTGGTCTTCAGACAGCTACAAGATACTGGTAAATTAATATTCGTCAAAAAAAACATCACACTGCTCTATCGACAGAGTGGTTTTTACGAAGAGTCAAAAAAAGAACTCAATGAAGCTCTAGCCCTATCTCGAGCTATTAACGAATTTAACCGCATAGCCATTTTTCTCTTTCTTACTGCCGAAGAATTTCAAAGAAAAGGCCTAGAAAAAGAACGTATTGAACACCTCAAAAAAGCGATTGCTAATTCTTATAAATCTACGCATGACCGCTTTAACAGAATACGGTTCTTATCTGCGCTGTCCATTGCTTATAGAGAAAATGACAGTATCGAGAAGGCAAAAGAAGTTTTGAAAAAGATTGAAAATGAGCAAGAAATAACGTCTAAGGAGTTAAACTTACGTAATAGAATTTACTATGTAGATGTTCTTAAAAAACTGGCTACAGCCCAAGGTGATTTTAAGAATGCTCTTACTTATGGGGAAGAATCTTTACAAATTAATACAGAGAGAAAAGCCTTTAAAGAAACAGAGGCCGCAGCCTATTTTTTAAGTAAAACCTATGAAAAAATAGGAGATACCGACAATGCACTCAAACATTTTAAAACATATACAAAAATTAAAGATTCTATTACAGGCATACATAAAACTAGAGCTCTTGCCTACTACCAAACCCTTTATGAAACTGAAAAAAGAGATCAAGAAATTCTTACTCAAAAAAGCAGTATTTCATTATTAGAAAAAGAAAGTAAAATTAGAAACCAGCGGTTTTTTATAGCAGCAATACTAGGTGCACTCTTTTTTATATTTTTTTACCTACGTAACCGCTACAAACAAAAACTTAAAAGAAGTATTGCTATAGAGCAATTGCGTACAAAAATATCTGCAGATCTACACGATGATGTAGGGTCTGTACTTACAGGGCTAGCTATGCAAACAGATCTTATAGAACGTCAAGTTCCTGAAGAGTATAAAGCGCAATTACAAAAGGTAGGCACCTTAAGTCGGGATGCTATGTTACAAATGCGAGATGCGGTCTGGTCTATGGATGCTCGCAAGGATAACTGGGGCGCACTTATAGATAGGATCAAAGAGTTTGCAAACGAGAACTTAAATACTAAGAATATCCAATATGATGTACACATATCAGGAATAGATACAGCTCAAAGCCTTCCAGGAGCCATTAGACAGAATTTATACCTCATTACCAAAGAAGCTATTGCAAATGTTCTAAAACACTCTACTGCATCCCAGGTTAATATTGCTCTAAATAAATCAAAAAGACTTATTTCCTTGATGATACAAGACAATGGGGTTGTAGAAATGAATAGTTTAACTCCTTCAGGTCTAGGCCTAAGTAATATGAAGAAAAGGGCTACCCAACTAGATGGAAGTATACGCTTTGACCATGCTAATGGTTTTCTGATAAAAATAAAAATCCCTTATGATCTATAGAAATATTTATACTAAGAATCAGGACACAATTGACGCTCTATCAACATAATTTGTTTCAGGTTTAGATTAAAAACCCTATTTTAATTTGAGTTAAAATAAAACACACGAGATTTCTTTCATCAAAATCAAGAGTTATCAAAAAACAATCACAAAAAATAGTCGAAAGTCACTAGTGATTAACAGTCCATCTAGGGTAACCGTTAATGATGATTAGCAAATTAGAATATATTTGTTAGTACATAATATATTTTTTAGCATCTAATGAACCTAGAACATACCTTATTTTAATTTATCAAAGCGATGGTTTGTTTGTCTAATAAATTGAAAGAAAACAAGCAAATTATTAAGAGTGACCATAATTCAATTGAGATTTGAAGCATTTGAAAAGTAGCGCTCACCACATATTAATGTGGTCTAGGTGCAGCATAAAAGAGTGTACTTTTAAACAAGTAATTAAATGTGCACAAACAACCCAAGGAATACACCACGATGAAAACAATAAATCTAGCCATAGTAGAAGACGATCTTCTCATTAGACAATCGTTAGAGAGTTATCTAGGAGATAATAAATCAATAAGTATTCCATTTATAGCGACTAGCTTAGAAGATTTTCTTAACGCCATACAAGTAGCCAGAGAGCCTAGTGTAGATGTAGTGCTTTTGGATATCGGATTACCAGGAATGTCAGGTCTTGAAGGTATACAACACATACATAAGTTATTGCCTAAGGTGAATATCATTATGCTCACTACATATGAAGAAGATGAGAAAATTTTTAAAGCGCTATGTGCAGGCGCTGTATCCTATATCACAAAAAGGACACTCCTTACAAAAATAGAAGAAGCTATTACCACTATTTATTATGGAGGATCTTATATGTCTCCCTCCATTGCAAGAAAAGTGATTAACTATTTCGGTCCGAAAAGTAATAATGATCTAAACTCTCTTACTTCTAGACAAATTCAGATAACAGAAGCTATCGTAGAGGGATTGAGTTATAAAATGATTGCAGAAAAGCTTATGATATCTATAGATACTGTAAGAGATCACATTAAGAAGATATACCGTGTACTCAATATTAATAGTAAGGCTGAGCTCATTAAAAAATCGTACGAGCAAAATTTATAGCAATAAATAAAGGTTTTACGCTTCCGCGAAAGCATAACTATCAAAAAAAATTGTGACATAAGATTATTAAAGGGACTTAATCCATCAGTATATCTCCATTTTACTAGCTCAAGAATCTATCCCAATATCATTTAGCACTCTAATGCAGATAAGGTTGACATTTATATAAACAAAATGAAATGCAAACCTAGTGAGGATCATAGGTATAGTAATGAAGAAGGTTAGTACATAAACATTAAAATCTCTGTCTAGTATTCTAAGTATCACGTGATATACTGTGTATATTTCTGCTTTCGAAAAAATAGAAGTAAATATTATTGTTTTTTTAGAAAAAACACTTTTTTATGATTGTCTAGCATAGAAAAGGTAAATTACATACTAATTTATTTGTTGTGAATATTCTAACTTTTCTTTTGACACTCATTTGTTGTTCTTTAAATACTATTGCCTTTTGTCAGGAAAAAATAACACATGATAAAGTCGTATTTATACAAACTCAACTAGGTGAGACCGTAAAAACAAAATCTGATAGAAAAAAAGTAGATCTACTCTTTGATCTTGCTCAAGCTTATTATCTACAAATGGATTTTGAAGCTCAATTAGAAACTTTAGAAAAAGCATTAGCCCTAAGCACTAAGATAAATGATATCGAAAAAATAACAGAAGCTCATATATTAATGGCTCAAGTTAGAATAGAAGATGCACAAACACTAAAACTTAAAAAAGAATCGTTAGATAAAGCATTAAATCTTATCTCTAAGATTGATAATTATAGTCTTATCACAACAGTAAAAGATCTCGAAACAGATCTCAATGACACATTGTTACCTCCTGAACGACTCAAACGTTATCAAGATAATTTTCGCTTCAAAAAAGACAAGAAGTTATCTGCCACAGAATTTGCCAAGTCAGAATTATATATAGGTGAAGCTTTTTATAATGTATCCATACTAGATTCAAGCCTTTTACATTATAACAATGTTTTTAAATACCTAAAAAAAGCTCCAGACGATATAAAAACTGGATTAATAAGAGGTAAGTTATATACTGAGTTAGGTGAGTATTATGGATTTAAAGAAGGAGAAATTAAAGACATAGAAAAAACAAAATCTTTCTATAATAAAGCAGATTCTGTATTTACACTCTGGGAGGCTACCCCAAATCAAGTGTATAATACAGCTTCATATAGTCACTTTCTAGCAGCGATAGGTCAAAATAGTGAAGCTCTAGTTGAATTAACTAAAGCATATAAAAAATCTGATAAGTATGTAACAGCAAGCATCTTATCTAATTTTGGTTTATTATCCTATAACAATGGAAATTACAATGAATCTGTAGATTTTTATCGAAAAGCCTTTGAAAAATACAATGTGATAAATGATCAACAAGGTGTTGTTATAGCTGGTCTATCCCTTTCTGTAGTCTACTCACGCATTAAAGAATTTGATAAAGCAATTGCTCACTTAGAAAAAGTAGAAGAATATGTAGTTAATGCAGAAGATTCCTCATTATTTAAAGCGGTATATACTACTCGAGGAAAAGTATTTTTAGCTATGGAAAATTATGAGGGTTCTATAGAAGAGCGCAAAAAGGCTATTGCTATAGATTATCAATCTGAGAATTATAGTAGTATCGCAACTGAAAAAATATCGATTTCTGATATTTACTTGAAACTTGGAAAGTTGGAAGAAGCAGAGCACTACAATAATGAAGCGTTTACATATTTTAAAGATCATTATGATCCAAGAGCTCTTGTTAACTTATATGATAATTTTTATAACATCTACAAAACTAAAGGAGACCATAAGCTGTCTTTACACTATTTAGAAACAAAAAATATATTTCAAGATAGTCTTGATAATCAGGAACTAAAAGACCGCCTCAATGAAGAAAGAGCTAATGTAAAAGTAATAGAAGCTCAAGAATCTGTAAACCGAACAGAAAAAGAAAAAGAACTACTAGAAAGAGAAGCTACATTACTCACAACTCGTAATCGTTTATATATTATTTCAGGTATTCTAGTAAGCTTACTATTTATTCTTCTATACCTAAACAGTAGATATAAGAATAAAGCAAAAAGACAAATAGCTATAGAAAAGCTACGTACCAAAATCTCTGCAGATCTGCACGACGACGTAGGCTCTGTACTGACTGGTCTTGCAATGCAAAGTGAGCTTATAGAGCGTCAAGTACCAGAAGAAAACAAAAAACAATTAAGTAAAATAAGTTCTTTAAGTAGAGAAGCAATGCTCCAAATGAGAGATGCTGTATGGGCTATGGATGCTAGAAAAGATAATTGGGGATCTCTTACAGATCGCATAAAAGAGTTTGCTAGTGAAAATCTACAGAGCAAAGACATTGCTTATCAAGTGGAAACAGAAGGTATAGATAATACTCAAGAGCTCCTTGGAGCAATACGTCAGAATTTATACTTAATTACCAAAGAAGCTATTGCAAATGTATTAAAACACAGTACAGCTACAAGAGTAGACATATCCATAATTAAAAAAAGACAAACTATTGGCTTATCGATTAAAGATGATGGTGTTGTCATCGCAAATGGACTTGAGCCGTCAGGTTTAGGTTTAAGCAATATGAAACAACGGGTTGCTCAATTAAAAGGGGAATTATCAATATCTAGAGATAATGGTTTCATTATAAATGTAATTATTCCTACCATATAAGTATGTGAAAAAGGGTGATTATCTCGAGTAAAATACTAATCAACAGAAGCTCTTCTATAAAAAATGATGTACAAAATGATGTGCAAAATGATTTATAAATAGGTTTATGACATAGATATAAGCCAAGAAAACATATTAATAGCAAGGCTCAACCCATAGAAATTTATGAATTTAATCTCTCTACTTTGGCTATTTCAATTATTCCCAATAAAATTAATCAACATCGTTCTTAATTGGTAGAATAGAGCTTTAGAGATCTGGTATTTCGCTGTATGTAGGATGAATGTACTATCAATCAGATAAGCTGGCAAAGTAATAAACAACATTAAAACACTTTACGTAATATTTTGTACCATTACATTTTATTAAACCGATTTTCAGCTTTTACATATTTATATGAATGAACTCAGCTTTAACATTTATAATATAATTATAGCTGCTGGCATCATTCACGGGATCATATTTGCAGCTGTACTACTCTCTAAGAAAAAAGATTGGAAAACATTCCGGCTATTTCTAGCTCTTTCTGTGCTAGCTCTTGCATTTAATAATTTACAATATTGGTTTAGAGATACTCAACTAAACGTACAATATCCATTTCTGACCGAGATTTATATTCAATTTGAACTACTTGTAGGCCCCTTCTTTTATCTTTTTGTAGAACGTTACCTAGGGAAACGTTTAAAAAAAGGAATTATACTTCTCGTATTAGCCCCATTCATTTTAGGGTCCATATCGCTCCCGCTATTTTCTAGAGAAATTTTTAGTCAATCTTTTGAGGAAGGTTTTAATGTTGCTTTAGAGCTTTTTACAATACTTATGAATATAGGATTAGTTTGCTATATTTTCTACGCGATCATTAAATATGAGGGTGCACAAACAACAAGTATTAACAGGCGACCATTTATACAAACTAAGTGGCTCAAATACGTACTTATATTAACACTTATAATGTGCTTGACATGGATGTTTACCACGTTATTTTTGAGGCAATTTACAGATGCAACTAGATCCATCTCGCCCTACGCACATTATTATCCTATTTGGATTTTAACATCTCTTATGCTTTACTGGGTAGCCTATGCATCTATATTTAAAGCGAGAATATTCTTTGAACAGAAAGTTATAAGAGAGAAGAAATCGACATATAAAATAAAAGAAATTGGACTATCACCTAAACTAGTATTAACAACCTCTGCCAAAGAATCCAAAAAGAAAACCAATGATGTTCTTTACAGTAAATTTGAACAATTAATGATAGAAGAGCGATTATACCTCAACCCACAACTCTCTCTAGATTTAGTTGCCTTAAAACTCGATATAAGTTCAAACTATTTATCTCAAATTGTAAATAACCATTCTAATTATAGCTTTGCGGACTATGTGAATATGCAACGTATTACACTTGCAAAGCAATTACTCCTTGATCCTGAATTTGATAAATACACCATACACTCTATAGCCCTTGAAACTGGCTTCAACTCGAAGTCAAGTTTCTATACTGCCTTTAAAAAAGTAACAGACCTAACTCCTACAAAGTACAAGGCGGCTCAAATTTCAAATCTAGCACCCCTAACCACCTAGAGAAACTTATTGGCTCGTTCATAATTAGCCTACGAAAACAGCAACCCTTCTATTAACAACGTTTCGCAGTTTGTTTTGAAAATTTTAATAGTCGAAAACAACTTGCCTTTAGAAATTTCAAGTTGTCCTGTATCATTGACTATTCAACTATTTAAAACACCCTCCAGTTATAACTGGACTACTATTGTCTCATCATTAAAAACCATTCTTGATGCAACAACCTATAAAACTCGCTATTATTACAGATGATATTTTGACCAGTATGTCTCTTGAAACTTTTTTAAATGGCAACCTTAATATGAATATTTCTTTTATGGCAAAAGATGCAGAGACATTTTTAAAAGCTATAATGGTAACAAGAAATCCGCAAGTAGATATTCTACTCCTAGATATGGGGGGGAATGACATAGCTAACTTAAAGGATATAGCTTCTATACAGAAGCAATTATCTCAAGTTAATATTATAATCATCAATGTAGATGATGATGATGAACGCATTTATAAAGCGTTTTTTGCTGGTGCTGTTTCGTGTCTATCTAAGCGTATTCCAATTACAAAAATAGAGGAGGCTATAACCACTACATACTATGGAGGTTCATACATTTCCCCATCTATAGCTCGAAAAGTATTGCTTTACTTTAGTGCAAGCAAGTCGCCTGCAAAAACTACATTAACCCAAAGGCAATTACAAATTGTGCAAGGTGTTGTAGAGGGTTTAAGCTATAAAATGATTGCTGTAAAACTTATGATTTCTATAGATACTGTACGTGATCACATTAAAAAAATATATCGCTTACTTGATATTAATAGCAAAGCAGAACTCATTCGAAAATCTTATGAGCAAAATATGTTAGCTGCATAGTGTATATTATGTAAGGAAGAATAAATTGAATTCATCAAAAAAAGCACGTTTATAAACGTGCTTTTTTAACTTCAATGACAGTATCCAAAATTTTGTGTAAACAGAATTTCAGCGGGTTTGATTTTTTATAGTTGAACCCGTTTTTCAAATATAGTTAAGAACTGATTAAGTATTAATCCCCAATTATGTATTGGTGC
>JAUKWC010038532.1:0-13753 GCA_032356245.1 Endocladia muricata
GAAGGAGCGCTTCTCGCTCAAGCAGGACGTGGACGAGGAGACGAAACGGGCACTCTTCCCGTCGAACTACGATTCCGAGAAGGCGTGACCGACGCATCCACTGTAGCCGGCGTCACGCTGGTCTCCGTCAACATGGCGGCACGAATGCCGGCCAGTACATGGGTAGTCTGACCGTCTTCACCTCGTATCGAACATCGATGTGCTCTGATTGCGAGGGGTTGCCCAGGGACGACACGCATGAAAATGGCTAGACCGTTTGATTTGACAAGACTGACGCTGCTGTGCTTCGTGGTCGGCGGTTTGCTATCGGGATGCTCCGATTCAAATTCTCCTACCCCGAGTCCGGTCCTCGATGATCAAACCGAAGACCCGGGCGATGACCCCGCCAACGCTGACGCTGCGCCCCTGACGCAGGACGAAGAGCCGACTGAAGAGCCGGTCGAGGCACCGGTATCGGGTTCGGGTTCCGATTCGGCTGCCCAGGAACCGGTCGATCCAACTACAGACGTACCGGACCCCCTGGTGCAGAACACCACGATCGTCAGTTTCGAAGTGACCGTTCCTGCCTACCAATCCGATGCGTTGCGGTTGCTTCTGAACTGGGGAGACACCGAAACGTCGCTCGGTTGGGTCGGCGACGAATCCTGGTCCGTCGATGTCGAGTTGCCGACCGGCACCGAGCGACTCTTGTCCCTCGTGTTCTTCGACGAGAACGGCGATATCGAGCTGGGCAGCTACGAACAGCCTTTCGCGACCGGGACCAACGCGGCCGAGGTCTATCCCGTCACTGCGGATCAGTTCGACACCGACCGATGGGATAGCGACGGGGATGGCGTAAGCAATCTCGATGAACTCATCGCCGGTACCGACCCGCGAATCGACGAGGCCAGCCTGCTGCCCGTCGTCGACGTTCAGGACATGAGCCTTCTGTTCATCGCCAACTACTTCGAGAGTCTGTTGTCCGAAGAGCGACCGTATTCAGGTACGACGTCGGACGTCGGATCCGTCGCCCCAGGAACGACGACGACGGCGGACATCGATGCGAATGGCAACGGCAGCCTGTACGTCAACGTCGAGCCGAGCAGGCAGAGCAACAATCGCCAAGCCGAGCGTCTGGTGATGGACGGCTCGGTACTGTGGAGCGGCTCGTGGGGTTTCACCGACGATTACTACCTCAACCAACGCTTCACTAGCGAGGTCATGGTCGACGGCGAATCGAGCAGGCTCGTGGAAGAAGGTAGCGGATCCTGGGTTGGAACCTATAGTCACGAGTGGGAAACCACGGTCGACGTGTCGGGACAACCGATCGACGGTTCCGCGTACTGCCGGGTGACGAGCGGAACGATCACCGAACGCTATACCAACAATTTTGATCCCGACTCCTTTACCGAATTGAGCACGACGACGCTCACGCTCGTCAAGGAATCGACCGACGATCTCTGGCGCGTGTCACGGACGTACGAGATCGGCGGCGAGACGTCCGTCAGCGAGTATTTCGCGCGCGAACTCAGCATGCACATGATCCGTTTCTCCTACCAGTATCAGGTGTCGGAGAACGATCACTTTCTCTGCGACGTCGTTGACCTGTGAAGGTGCTCCTGGCATTTCAACGTTCGGGCGACACTCGAAGCGCAGGGTCGACGGCGCGAGCCGCCTGACTGACCGGGCCTGCGGTTCAATCCCGCTCGGGTGATGACGTGTCGTCCGTCCCGGTCGATCGCTCGAACAGGCGGTCGATGCCGGCGGCGTCTCGGCACGAGGGCGAGCAGCATCAGCGCGCGCGCATGTCGGACAATGCCGCTGCGTGAACGCAGCGTGCTCGATGGTGGCTCGTTCATATTCCTTGCAGGTTTTCCCAAAGCGTGCCGTCACCGGAACGCTCGACCGCGATCAGCTCCATGTTCAGGTTCACCGCCTCCACGCCAGGCGGACAGCCTATCGCGGGCTGGATGCGCGCTTCGAACCGGTAGTCGCGGTGCGGCAGGTCTATCCCGCCTGCGAACTGTCCGGCCACGGCCTGCGGTGGCGTCGCGGTCGAGCGCTCGAACACCGGACGGTAGACCGGTTCCAGACGATGAGCGAGCGTGTCGTCGCGCTCCAGCAGCCGGGCATCGCTGATCACCACCTCGCAGCCGACCGCGTCGGTGCCGTCGACCGAGATCGACAGCACCAGCTTCCACGGGCTGCCGCGTTGCGTGCGACGAACGCCGTCGCCGCTGTCGAGCTGCCGATTGGTACCGAGCAGGCCTACGCTGATCCGGGCGGCCCCGACTGTCAGAGACGCATCCTGGTAGCCCATCTCGTGCGAGGTGGTGATCACGCGCTGGCAGCCGGTGACCGCGGCGAACGGGCCGAGCAGTGCCGCGCACAGGGATGCCGTGACACGGGTGCGCCGGGAGCTAGAGCGCCTCTGCACGATGTGCCACCCCCAGCATCAGCGGCACGCAAAAGGATCGGGCCCGCCGAACCCGCCAAGCGCACCCCCGCCGCTACCGCCTCCGTCGCCATCGGGGGAGGGGCCGAACCAGTCCCCGACCCGATCGACGACACCGTCGGCGGCCGCCGAGAAGCGGTCGGGGCTGAACATGTCGCCCGGAGTGGTGCCGAATAGCATGTAGGGCACGATATCGAACACGGTGTGCAGGAAGGCGTTGTCCGTGTAGGTGGCGTACACGGATGGGTCGGTGACCGGGCGGCCGTTGCCGTCGAACACCGCTTCGCTGTACCCATCGGGCGAGACGAACTTGATGTCGTCGGCGCAACTCACGCCCATCTGGTGGAACACCGACTGGTTGTCGGGCAGCTGGGTCCAGTTCTGCCCTTGAGCATCCATCAGGGTGGGGTGCTGGTTCAGGTTGTTGCGATTCCAGTGCATGTACAGCGTCACGCCGCCGACGATGACCGAGCCGATGCACACGCCCCGCACACGAAGCGGCCGTAGGGATCGTTCAGCATAACCGGGTTGGCACCGGCGTACAGGTAGGCGTTCAGCCCGCCGACAATGCCCAGCGGGTCGGGCTGCAGGTAGCGTCCGGCACTGTCGGACAGCGCGTGCGCATCGCCCTTGCAATCCAGGTGCACCTGGTAGTCACCGTTGGCATCGGCGTACTCCAGCGGTGAGAAGCCGCCGAGGTAGCGGTAGCGTTGCGTACATTGCCGCCGACCGCTTCGGCCAGCAGCCGGGGCCCCTGCCAGTAGAGCGTGGTGACCGTGCCGCCGGCGGTGCGTTGCACCCGTCGCCCGAGCGCATCGTACCGATAGCTGGCCACGATCTCGCCGCGTGTCGTTCCCGATGCGCGTCGCTCCACGCGGACCAGCCGCCCGAGCGCGTCGTGTTCGTAGTGATCCTCGGCGCCGGTGTCGGTGTCCACCCGGGTCAGGCGATTGCCCATCGCATCGTGGGTGTAGCGGTACTGCGCATCGCTCAGCAGCTCGTTGAACTCGCCGTAGGTGCGACCCTCGTCCAGCCGGTTGCCGAGCGCATCGAGCGAATAGAGCAGGTTGTCCGAGCCGGTGCGCTGCACCAGTCGGTGAGCGGCGTCGTAGTCGAACTGCCGGGCGAGCGGCTCGAGCCCGCTGCTCTGCACCAGCTGCCCCAGCGCATCGTAGCCGTAGTTCATCACCACACCGGCCAGTGCAGACTGATCCAGCATCACCGGACGGCTGTCCGCGTCGTACTCGATGCGTTCGCTGGTGCCGCCCGGCAATGTGCGCTCGACGACGCGGCCGAGCGCATCGCGCGCCATGACATGCCGGCCGTTGCCGGTCACCATCGCGCTCGGCAGACCACGCGCATCGTGCTCGATGAGCATCCGCTCGCCGAGCGCATCGAACGCGGTGACCTCGCCTTCCACGTTGTAGGTGTAGGAGAAGGTCTGCGTGCCCTGCGTCTCGCTCAGGATGCGGCCCAGCGGATCGTAGGTGTAGCTCGACGAGCTCCCGATGCCACGCGCGCTCGTCAGCCGCCCCAGCACGTCGTAGACAAAGGTGTTGGAGATCGATGGCGCGCTCTGCGACACCAGTCGCTTGCCGCGATCGTAGCGGTAGTCGATCTGTGTGCCGCGCGGATCGGTGACGCTGGCGAGCAGGTCGTCGCTGGTCCAGGTGTAGGCGTACACGCCTCCGTCGCTGCGCGATTCGGTGGTCAGACGTCCGAAGATGTCGTACTCGAAGCGAGTGGTCCGCCCGGCCGGATCGGTGATCGCCAGCGTGCGCCCCGCCGCGTCGTAGCTGTGCGCGGTCACTCGCCCGGCGGCATCGGTCTGGCGCACCAGCCGATCGAGCAGGTCGTGCTCCAGCCGCACGATCTCGCCCAGCGGGTTGGTGATGGTGACGATGTTGCCGCGCTCGTCACGCGCCAGGCGCGTCACCGCACCGGTGGCATCACGGGTCTCGATCAATCGTCCGGCCGCGTCGTGGCTGCGCGCGAAAGCGTTGCCCTCAGCGTCGACGACGCGCTCCAGATCACCGGTCGCGCTCCAGGTGTAGCGCGTCGCGGCGCCGGAGGGATCGGTGCGCTCGGTGAGGTTGCCCCGTGCATCGTAGGCGAAGCGGCTTTCGCGACCGCTGGTGGAGATCACGGTGGTGGGCCAAGCGTCACGGGCCTGGTAACGCAATCCGATGGTGCCGTCAGGCGATACCAGCCCGGTGACACGGTCCTGCTGGTCGCGCACGATCGTGTGCTCGGTCCCGGCCACGTCGGTCAGCCGCGACAGTTCACCGTCGGCGGTGTAGTCGCGCCGCTCCGGCTCGCCGGCGTTGATCGGTGGCCAGACCTCGGTCTTGTTGCCGTTGGCATCGAGCAGGTAGGACCAGGTCGAACCGCGGGCGTCGCTCTTCTCGATGTAGCCGCGGCGCATGCCGTAGCTGAAGACGTTCTCGCCGCGGGTATAGCTCGCCACCCGGCCGTCCTCGGCATAGGTCACCGCCACCACCGTTCGGTCGGTCTGGTCGCTGACGCGGGTGATCACCGGGTAGGGCTGCGCGCTGGCCGAACGTCGGATGGTCTCGTAGCCATAGCGCTGCGTGCCGCCCAGCGGGTCGGTCACGCTGGCCAGCGTGCCGTCCTCGTTGTAGCCGTAGCGCCAGCTGCGTCCGACGTGGTCGCGCACCTCGTTCACGTGCCCGGTCGAATCGCGCAGCAGTTCCAGGAAGCGACCGTTGGTATCGGCGATGCGCAGCAGCTGGCCATCCTCGCGCAGGTAGTCGACACGGTTGCCGTTGCGACCCTCTTCGGCGACCAGCTGGCCCAGCTCGTCGTAGACTTCGCGTCGGCCGTCCAGATGCACGATCGACAGGCGGGCGTCGTCCAGACGCTGCAGGCTCAGTCTGGGCAGCCCGTTCGGGGTGATGAAGTTGCCATCGTTGCCGGCCATGAACGTGTAGCGACGCCCGTTGGCGAGCCGGTACACGTAGCTCAGCACCAGCTCACCGCTGTCGGCGGATTCGTCTACCACGCGAATGAGCGCGCGCTCGCACTCGCTGCTGAAGCCCTTGCCGAACAGGCCTTCACGCGCGTCGAACGCGCGGTAGTGGCGCGACAGCGCGATGCGCGGGCGTCCGATCAGCACCACGTCGACGTCGGTCCAGATGAATTCGCCGCTATCGAGCAGGACCGGAGAACCCGAGCCGGAGCGGTTGCAGCGGCCCCCGCCGCCGTTGTCGCCGGCGGGCCCTTCCGGGCCGCCGACGGTCTGGTGCGTGTTGCCGTCGTTGGCATTGTCCGCGGCACGCGCCGCCGCGCTGGCGCCGAGCAGCAGTGTCAGCATCAACAGCGCACTGGACAGTCCGACCCTCTTCATCAGTAGCGTACCCGCTGCATGGCGTGAAACGATCGGGACTCGACACCGAAGGTATCGCGCGCCCTGATGCCGATGCGGTAGCCGCCCGGGGCGACCAGCTCGCCGGTGTTGTCGCGCCCGTCCCAACCGAGCGACACCTGCGGCCCGGCGGCGACGTTCTCGAAGACCCGATACAGCCGTTGCACGCCGGAGTCGGTGCTGTCCACCGTCAGGATGATGTCCGCGGCGCGGTCCAGCGAGAAGGTCACGGTGGACGAGGCACGCTCGCCGCCGCCGAGCGGGAACACGATGGGCGGCTGCGCCCGAACATCGGCAACCCGCGCATCGTGGGTCAGCACCACTACGTCCTGCCCCAGCGTGATGCCGTAGATGGCCGGCAGATAGCCGCGCTGCTCGCGGCGCTCGAGCAGGCGCCCGGTGGTGCCCTCGCCGAACCACTCGATCCGATGCTCGCCGTGCGCCAGCACGCGCGAACGGAAGAAGGTCGCCGGCGCAAAGTCCTCGCTGCCGATCACCGTCAGGTAGGCGGTCATGCGGGCGTTGTGCGGGATATCGAACGCGTAGACGGTGGGCAGCTCGTTGAACGGCTGCGGATCGTTGTCGGACACCGTGAGCGTGCCGCATTCGATTTGCGAGTACACGCAGCGTCCGCCCCAGCCACTCGGGTAGAACACCTTGTCGGCCGTGTCGTCCTGCGGTGCGAACACGACGCTCTGCCCATCCCGTTCGCTCACGAGTCGCGCCCGATAGGCGCCGGGCGCGACCAGCTGCCCGGCGTCGTCGCGCCCGTCCCAGGGCACGGTGGTCGATCCGGCCGCGATGTTCTGACGGTTCATCAAGGTGCGCACCGGATCCCCGGCGAGGGTCTGCATCGTCAACGACACGTTGGCCGGGCCGCCACTGTCGACCAGGACCGAGGTGTCGGCACCGCTGCTCGGATCGAAGGCGGTGCTGGACATCGACAGGGCCAGCACCGGCAGGACCTCGATCCGGGCGATGGCATGACCGGACGCGCCCTGCGCGTCGGTGACGCTGACGCGCGCGTGATGGATGCCGGCGGTGTCGAACACGTGCGTGACCGCGTCCGGCGCGCGACTGTCCACACCGCCGTCGTCGTCGAAGTCCCAGGCCCAGGCGCTCGCCTCGCCACCGTCGGGCAGCCGCACGGTGGCGTCGAAGCTCACCTCGAGCGGCTGTTGACCGTCGAATGTGGTGGGTGACAGCGTGACGCTGGGCACCGGCGTCCCGGTAACGCTGACCGAGGTGACGACCGAGGCCAGGTCGGCGGACTGGCCGTCTCGGTCGACCGCGCTGACCACCGGGCGGTAGTCGCCGGGTTGCTCGAAGGTGAACGAGGCCGTTCGCCGCGTGCCGCTCTCGTCGACGACGCCGTCGCCGTCGAAGTCCCAGTCGTAGCGCTCGATGCCCTCGGCATCCGTGGCACTGGCCGTGAAGCGGACCGGTAGCGGCGCCTGTCCGCGATTCGGCACAGCGGTGGCGTAGCCCTGCGGTGGCGCGTTTCGCACCGTCACGCTCAGCGTGTCCTCGGCGGCGTTGCCGTCGACATCCTGAACGCGCACGCGCACGACGAACTCGCCCGCCTGCCCGAACACGTGCTCCACGTCCGCCCCGGTGACGTCGTAGTCGGCGCGACCACTGGGCAGGCCGGTGAGCCTGTCGAAGCCGCTGGCGCCGATGCCCGATCCGGCGTCCACCGGCCCGCCATCGCCCTCGAAATCCCAGTAGATGCGATTGATGGCCGTGGTCGAGTCCAGCACCGGCGTGAACCGGACGCGCAACGGTGCGTCGCCGGACACGACGCTGGCCGCGATTCTCACGGCGGCCAGCGGCACGACCGTGACGCTCACGCCCTGCGTGACACGATCACCGTCGCCCAGTGTGGCCGAGAGCTCGTAGCGAGTGGTCACCGCCGGGCTGACGCGCGCGCTGCCGCTGGCCTCGACCGGACCCGGCCCGGGTGAGATCGTCATGTCCCGGCCGCCGTCGACCGACCAGACCAGCGTCGTCGATTCGCCTTCGTCGATGCGCTGCCTGGCAGCGGTGAAGCTCACGCGGGGATCGTCAACGCTCACGCCGCCGCCGCTGTCGTTCGACGATTCGCAGGCGCTCAGGGCAAGCACGGCGAGTGCGGCGAACAGGGTGCGCAGAAGCGGCGTGCATGCCGCTGCGGGTCGCCACGCTGTTCTCATGCCGTCGCCTTGCTGATCGGTGTGACTCTAGGTTAGCACCGGCGAGGCGCAAGGATTCGACTACCGCGCGCGGCAGGGACCGCCGGCATCGTGCTCTTCTCCACACCCACGACTCGGACACGCACCTGCTTGACATCGTCTGAAAACCGCGTTTCAGCGGGCAGGCGAACCGCTTGTGTGCGGTTGTTGACGAAGACGGATCCAGTAGCCACGGCCAAGCTCTCTCATTGCCATGTACATCGAGTATCTCGCGTAGCGACCGTGCTCACCCGTTGCCGACCGTTCGGCTCGCGGCTCTTCAGAACCGCCGAGTCGGCAGCGACGCACACTGAGGTACCGGGCCGAACAGGACGAGATGGCATCGCTGGGCGGGTTCTTGATCGATAACTGCTGTCAGGGACGCATCCCACCGCCGGTCGGCAACGGCGACGATTGCTGCTCGGTTGCGAACTCATGCTTGCGCACGTGAAACAGCAGCTCGACGGCCCGCCCGATCAGCGACACTGGGGTGGACCTCGCTACCTTCCGGGCAACAAGGCGGGCAACATCGGCGCGAGCTGAGAGCGGTACGTCAGGAGGACGACGCCGACTCCGCACCGCTCAGTTCGCTCCTGCACATCCAGTAGCAGAGCAACGGTGCGGGAATTTTCAGGATTCGCGACGACTGATCACTCCCTTCCAGTTGCCCGGAATCATCGAGCGCATGTGTCACGACGTAGCCGCGCTCCAGAGATCGGCTCCGGCAAAACTCCAGCCGTCCCTTCAGATCGCCCGAGCCGGTATGCGTACTCCGGTACTTCGCCTCGAACGGCAGGAGTTCACGACCGGTATCGGCCACGAGATCGACTTCCCGCCGTTGCTTGTCCTGCCAGTTGCTGAACGACACGCTTGCCCGGTAGTAGCGTGCGAACAGATGCTTGAGAACCGTAGTCTCGGTGGCCACTCCCGGAGCCTCAGGATCCAGGAGCATGAGCTTGCCACGCATCATGACCGCCGGTGCCACGGCAGGATCGGCCAGATAGATCTTGAAGCGTCCGCGCAGAACCTCCTTGCCGTAGCCGAACGGGGACAGACGGTAGATCAGGTGACTGGCTTCGAGCAGATCGATGTAGCGCTCCGCGGTCCGGCGGGACATCTGCAGGTTGCTGAACAGCGCCTGATAGTCGAGCAGAGCACCGTCGTTGCGGCACAGGTGGAGGAAGGCGTACTCGAGTTCCAGGGGACGCCGGACGCCGAAAAAGGCAGTCGTATCGCGCTTGAGCATCTTGTCGATGATGTCCTCGCGCAGCAGCTGCTGGGCGCGAGTGATGCTGCCCACCAGCGCGGTCTGCGGAAAGCCGCCCCGGAGCAGGTACTCGTGGAAATGCCCCGTGTAGTGCACGCGCTGTTCGCTCGCCTCACGTCGCTTGCGATCGGGCCACTCGAAAAGCTCTCGAAGCGAGTTCAGGGTTGGTAGAGGCGGCAGGTCGAGCTGGCGAAGCGCCAGATACTCGTAGAACGAGAGCGTAGTCATCCGTATCGTGTGCCAGCGACCGACGCCCGACTCGGGCTGATCGCGGGCAAGCGTCATGGCGGAACCTGTGAAGATGATCCGGCGATCCGGCACGACTTCTGAAAATCGACCGCGAGTTTCACCCAGGTGCCCCAGTCCGGCAGGAACTGCGCCTCGTCCAGAAACAGGTACTCCGGTCCGGGTGCTGCCGGTTCGCGTTCGCGCCAAGCGGCGAGAACGGGCTCGATGCCGGCAAGCTTCAGAATCGGGTGATCGAACGTGGCGTCGAGAATGCATGAAGGCAGACGCTCGCACCCGAGAGACCGCTCGGGCGCTCGCCGCGCTCGGACACGACGCGCGTCTGCGCATATTCCGGCTGCTCGTACGGGCGGGCGGCGAAGGCTTGATCGTAGGCGACATCGTCGCGCACACCGACTTGCCCGCCTCCACGCTGGCGCACCACCTGCGCACGCTGGTCAGTGCCGGGCTCGTCGATCAGCAACGCCACGGTCGGGAGATCGTCAACCGGGTCGACTACGCCGCGATGCATCGGGCGCTGTCATTCCTGACGGATCAATGCTGTCGTGGTGTGTCGCTGGTGCACAAGGAACAGACGTGAACGAGCAGTCGAAAAATAATGCAGGCCTAACACCACACGTCCGGGCTGACGTGCTGGCCCGGATAGGCTTCGATGGTCCCCTTGATGTTGAAACGGCAGACCATCCGCCACGCATACTGCTGTTGTACGGCTCGTTGCGCTCCGGTTCGTACTCACGGCTCGTTGCCGAGGAGTGCGAGCGGTTGCTAGCCTGGTACGGCTGCGAAACGCGCTGCTACGATCCCGCCGGGTTGCCGCAGCCGGACACCGTCGACGCCACGCACGCCAAGGTCGCCGAACTTCGGGAACGGGTCGCGTGGAGTGACGGCATGGTCTGGGTGTCTCCTGAACGGCACTGTGCCATGACCGGCATCATGAAGACCCAGATCGACTGGATGCCGCTATCGATCGGTGCGGTGCGTCCGACCCAAGGGAAGACGCTTGCGCTGTTGCAGGTGTCCGGTGGCTCGCAGAGCTTCAATGCGGTTAATCAGATGCGCCTGCTCGGACGTTGGATGCGCATGCTGGTGATCCCGAACCAGTCATCGGTGCCGTCGGCGTATGCCGAGTTTGACGACGCAGGACGGATGCGGGCATCGCCTCGTTACGAGCGCATCGTCGATGTCATGGAAGAGCTGGTGAAGTACACCAGCCTGGTACGCGGCCGCACGGACTATCTGACGGATCGCTATTCCGAACGGTTGAAAGGCGCCGCGGCCTCCGACGTGCTACGCGACGATCGGCCGGTGCGGCGATGACCACCCAGACACGTTTGCCGGAATCCTGTGGACAAGGTCGATACGACGTGGGTGCCCATGACGACTCCGGTGGCGGATCCGGGCGTACGGGTAGCTGGTGCGAACGCGACACGATTGAGCGCGACCCTTAGGCTTTCCTCTCCCGAGACCAGATCGTTCGAGCCGGACCATGAAGCTGATAGCTGTCGAAGCCACCTTCTCTGCTACCGACCGTGTGACCGCTATCGCGCGGTTCTGTGAACAGGCTGACGCCGTGCGCGCTATGGATGGGTGCGTGCGCTACGCGATCTACAGCAGCGTCGACGACAAGGGTGGAATCGAAATAGTGCAGCACTGGACCTCTATGGAGCTGTTCGACATGTATCGGAAGAGCGACATTTTCGCCGCCCTTGGCATGGCGCTCAAGCCCATGATGACGGTGCTTCCGGCCACGACCGTCGCCGACGTCGCCGGCTAGCATCGATCTGCTTGCTTGCGTGACGGATTCCATCACGAGATCGGCCCGCGGAACTGTGCTACCGGCGTACTGCTTCTACCGCCACTTCCCGCAGCGCGAGCCGGACACGGTGAGCTTCGACCGCCACAACCGAGATCGGCATCGAAATCACCCATCCGACCGAGTGCTGTTCGGTGCTCTACGCGCCAGGCTTCGTTGCGCCGATGCCGGGCTCGACCGTCGTGTTCACGGTCAGCCCGATGGCGCGGGAGATGATCTTCCACAGCAGGCGATGGGGACCGGACACGGACCGCCTGGACGCCCACGGCGAAGCGTTCTTCAAGGCGTTGGCGCTCACTATGTGTGGAATTGTCGGCTACGCCCAGCGATGTCTGGCGGCCGAGCGCAGCGGAGCCTCGCACAGCGCGTGCGATCGCATGGACCGACTTGCACCTGCACGAGGAAGTCGAGCTGGGTGATGCAGCGCTGGCGACTGAGACTTCCGAGCGCACGCTGTCGCGCTTGCTGAGCTCCGAGACCGGGCTGACGTGGGCGCAGATGCTCAGGCGGCTTCGCATGATCCGCGCGGTCGAACTGCTCGCACAGCCGGGTGAAGGCACCCGACAAATTACTCCGATCGCCTTGGCCTGCGGCTACGCATCGCTGAGCGCGTTCGAGCGAGCGTTCCGCGGCTTCACCGGGCTGACCCCCACTGCGTTTCGCGCGCGACGCGATGACGGCACGACCTCCCGTTCACTACCCGACGAGATCTGACTCCATGAAGATGCCATTGCGCACGACGTTGTTCGCCATTGCCCTCGCCGGGGCACAGCCCGCAAGCCTGGCCATTGCCGCCGACACGCCGTTCTCGGCCGATCAACTTGACGCGCTGTAGACCGGCAACACGGTCTACCTGAGCGTCCCTGCAGGCGGCCCCATGGGTGAGGGCGGCGAGACGCCGATCCAGTTCGGCGCGGACGGCTCGGCGCATGCTCGATTGCCCACCGGAGTGGCGATGTCCGGCACATGGCGCCTCGGCGACGCGCGATACTGCGTCGACTGGGATCCAGCGCCGAAGAATTCGTTTACCTCGATCGCACGCAAGGACGGTGGGCTCGTCTTCATGGATGCCGAGACCGGGGCGTCTCGCGGCACGGTGATGCGTATCGAGCCCGGCAGTCCCGAACACCTTGGCGGCTAGCGGAGGAAGCGGGCGTTTAGCACAGGTCCGATCGCTGCGGCCAGTGCCGCATGCCGCTGCTCGTCGAAGTGCACACCGTCGACCAGGTGAAAGGCCGCCGGGGCGAGCGCACACTCGCAGGGTGCCTGCCGCGCTGTGCGGCTTCGGGCAGCGGCAAGGTGCCGTGCGCGTTGGAATCGCCGTAGCAGAGCAGGGTGGGCATCAGGCTGGTGTAGCGCGTGCGGACGCCCATCGCACGATATGCAGCAGCCGGTACCGGGGCCGAACCGGGTGAAGGCTTAACTGGATGGCCGAGTAGCCAGCCAGACTCCGAAGGCGGCGACTGCCATGCCCAGCCAGGCCAGCGGCGCCATGAGTTCGTCGATCGTCAGCCAGGCGATGATGGCCGACACCGGAGGCACCATGAAGAACAGCGCCGCCACCCGCGATGCCTCGCCGTTACGAATGATCATCATCAACAAGCTGATGGCGATGAGCGAATTTCCGATGACCAAATAGGCGAGGGCGGCCACGAGCGAGGGCGTCCAGCTGACGTGCATCGGTTCGAACACGGCTGCCAGAGGCAGTGCGCAGGCAAGGCCGACCGCGTACTGCACAGTGCTTGAGGTCAATGGATGTTGCGCGCTGCCGAAGCGTTTCTCCCACACGGTCGCCAGAGTGAAGGCGAACAACGCCGCTACCGAGAAGGCGATACCGGCGCCCACCGTGACCTGCACGGCGGCATTGCCGAACAACACCAGTACGGTACCCGCCAGGCCCAGCAGCAAGCCGATTGCGCAAGCGCTGTCCGCGTGGCGGGCACCGCGGGGCGCAGCACGAGCAGCAGCGGAGCCAGGATCAGCAGCACAGCGCCGTAGCGGATCGCCAGCAGCGTGATCGGGTCCGCGTCGACGATGCCGACCTTGGCAACGGTATAGCCGCCGGACCATAGCAGCAGGAACAAGATCGGCGCGACACGCACCAGCCAGGAGGCGTTCATGCGGTGGTTTCGCCGCCGGTCAGCCATTGGGTGATCTCGTAGACCGCTACCGGATGCAGGTCCCTTGGCAGAACAGCATTCACCTGTCCCACATTCGCGACCAGCGGACCGGCGCGTCGGAACTGCAACAGAGGGACGTGCCGGTGATCGTCACTCTTGATGCTGCACAGCGTTCGGCGAGCAATCATCTGACGTACCTGTCCAGGCGACACCGCGAGGCGTTTTGCATTCCCTTCCAAACGCACTCACCCGTCGGTTCGACGCGCGCGCTTTGCATC
>JAUKWC010038543.1:0-13738 GCA_032356245.1 Endocladia muricata
TAGGTTATAACATCTTCTCCAATTTTAACTTTAGATATAGGTATAAAACCTTTTGTAGTTAAAACTTCTGTATCTTCGCTTACACAAGCATAAGTAAAACTTTTTGCATCTGACCTAGATATACCCAACATCTCTGCATTTTTTGTATGAGCATCATTAGGCTTCTCCGCTACAAGGGACGCTGCCATCTCTGGACCTCCATCATACCTGTAGATATAATTACCTTGAATCCTGTTCTCTAAGGAAGAGAAATCAAATCCGAAGAATATAGAACCATGTCCCGAACGAAACAGACTACGCATCTCCTTACCGTAGACCGAGGACGCTCTAGGGATGTTAGCTACAATCTTGTGAGTGTAACGGTTTGTATTATGAGTCACTATACCATTAGCGACATAAGAGTGATCGTCTTTTACAGTTATGTCGTAGGTAGGCTGTTCTTTTATAAACGTTATATCCCTTATACGAGTTAAGCCGTACTCTTCTTTATAGGACTCTACAACAACTCTTCTCAGCCCTCTTCTTATCTCTGACATATACTTTCTAGAAACTCCATATTTCTCCCCAAAAATCTTATCGTCGCCTCTCTTATATTCATTTTTATTGAAATACTCTCTTATTTCTAATATTTGTTCATCAGATATAATGTCTTTTGCTCCAAATCTTTTCTTTAACATTTGCCTGTGTCTAGAAGCATCTTTCGAATTTTCTTTAGATGTACCGAACTTTAGGTTTTTATAATTATTGTTTCCAGAGTTACCGTCTAAGTGCCTTGTCTCTAAGCCTTCGGGACATTTTACTCCAAAGGTTTCGCACACCAACTTACCTATATTTATTCTCCTTTTATTGCCCTCTCCGTCGTATAAGTCGGCAGTAAAGGGGTTTCCTGGGATAGAAGCTTTTAAAGGTGAAAGTTCTCTTCCTTTTTTATTCAAGATTCTTCCCCAGGAAGATACTTTATAGTTTTTAAACTCAGGGTGTATATTCCATTTTTCTTCTTCTCCATAATAATATATCTTATCCAAATATACGTCCAGCTCGGATAGCTTTTTCCACCCCTTATCCGTTAAGAAGGGGTGGTTGCTAGTACAAGTCAGTCTCATCCCGTTTCCTAGAGTTATTTCAAATGTGTTTTTAATTCCGTTGTCTATTACGTCTATAACTTTTTTATAAGTCCCTGTGTGGGTTAAAACCTCATCTCCTACTACTACGTCTACAATGTCTTTAACCCCGTCGAATGTTATTAACTTGGTGTCGGCTACAACACAAGATGCCCCAATCTCTATTGATGGCGTACCTACCCGTCCGTCTTGCTCTCTATAAGCCGAAAGGAATCCGCTTGACGGCACTCCTTCGTCTTCGTCCCAATCTCCCCCAGCAATAGCGTTACGCCTGTGTCTATAGGTTAGCCAATCAGAGAAATCCTTTGCAAAACCTACTTTATCTCCAAGTTTTACCAAATTAGGGCAAAGGTCTCGTTCTATACCTACTCTGATTTTAGGAGCGGTAAGAACCCTCACAGGCCACTTATCTTCTATTTTCTCGTCTAACTTGTCATAAACATCCTGATTGCTGTCGCTATCGTTCATCCAGTTAGCTTCTTTAGCACCTTCTATTCTGTGCTTCTCGTATTTGCCTCCTGTAGTTTCTTTCCACCACCTATCCAACACGGCTCTTCTTTTCTCGAAAGAAAGGTTTTTCTTTTTGGAGTCCTTGGTAATATCTCTTTCAGACCACTCAATAGGATCCCAGCCAAGGCTGATTAGATACATCTTAATATGGTCGAAGTCCTTCATCTCGGCACGTATCTCCTGCTTCATCGGACCTTCGTGCGGGATAGTGTAAAATTTATCCTCGAACATAAAACCGTCGTCCTTCATCTTCGCACCTATACGAGACAAGAAATTAATCATGTGCTTACTTAAATCCCCGTTCTTTTTCTTCTGTGTCTTAGGTGGAGTCCAAAAGTTTAACTCTGTCTTGTTTAGAGGCTTTGGCGGGATTAAAGGTTCTACGGCAGCCGCAAGTTCGTCTAGCTTAGCATTCAGCTCGTCTAAACATTCCAATGCCATATCCTTATCGAAGTCAAAACCAAGCAGTTCTCTACGGATGGATAGGTCAGCCAACTTGTGTTCGAGTACTATAGACTCTTTCCAGTCATGGTCTCTAAACTCGTCTAGTATCGCCTTAAAAGCTTTTCCGTTAGTTTTGCAATCCTGCTTACAGTATGGAAGCATTAAAGGGTTGTACTCACGAAACTCTGCTCCGTTAGGCGCACCTACATCGATAAAACCTGCGTCAATACATTTTTGTCTATAATCCTCCTTAAATTCTCCCACCCTTTTACCCCAAGCTGCCAGAGAGTGACCCCCTCGGTCTGGGTTGGCAAGACGAGATAGTATAAGACTGTCCAAAAACTTTACTTCTTTTCCGAAGCACGTATCCGACTGACCTGGATACCCTACTCGGTACTCTAGAACCTTAAATAACAGCAACTGAGGAAAATCGAACTTTATACCGTTGTGCGCTATAATGTAATAAAAGGGCTCTAACGTCCTTTCCATCCATTCCGATGTAACGTCACCTAATTCGGCAAACCACTCTTCTCCTGAGTCGATGTCTCGTACAACGACGCACCAAAGCTCAGCTTCTGCCGAAAACTTATAAGGGAACTCGCTAAAATCCATTATATTCTCGGTGAAGTTATTGGATTCAATATCTATTACACATGATCTCTTATCGCTCATTTTATTATAAATTTACTATTTTCTTTGTATCTACAACTATTTGAGAAGAAATAGACTTTATTTCTTGGTCGGTAAATAGATTGTTTTTTAAATAAAACTCTCTACCTTTTCTTCTGGCCTCTTGACCAGAATCTTCCGTCACATAGAAAGTGTACTTTGTGTTTATTGTTATTTCAAATATAAATTTTTTCATAGGTTTTCGTCTTTCCAAATTTTTATAAACCTTTTTATCTGGGCGTAGGAGAACCGAATGTTTTTACCTTACTAACAAAAGCGTTTTTAGATTGGCCTCTATACTCATCTACAAGAGAGTCAAAGCCTATTTTTTGCATCTTAGATAAGTCGGCCCAAAGTCGCTCGTTCTTTTTTCTTGTTTTTTCAGCAGCTTTTTTCTTGGAGACTTCTGAATATTCTTTTCTTAGCTCTTTTACATCCTGATTTTTAAACCAGACCATAAACCTGCCAAACTTCTCTTTGCTTGTTCTTTTAACCTTATAGCTCACGGAGTCTAGAGATTCAGGAGATTTGCTTACAACAAACTGTCTAAAATTTTGAGGATGTATACCCTGATGGGACAACCACATATCAACTCCTTTCCCCTCTGATAGTATTGGCATGTTTATAGTTTTTTCAAATATAGTGCTTTCTAGTCTCTACTCCCGCATGTTAGCACTGTTTTAACATATTTTTATGTGATTATCTTCCCTCGTATTGCCACATCACTGCGTTACAGTAGTTATGAACCGCTCCTTCCGTCATTCCTGAATAGTGATCGTGCTGTAAATGCACGGGATGCTTCAAGAAGTTAGGTGGAAACGCATTCCAATTTATCGGTTTTTGAGTTATACGTCGAGGGGCGACCTTATTTAAAGGCTCATTACAATAAAAACACATTCCGTTTTGCTCTTTTACGTACTGCTCTCTAACAGTTTTCTTTTCTTTCCAGTGCAACTTATCGTAGTCAACTGGTAACTCGTATTTTTTTACTCCTGTGTTAGCTCCCATATTAAAGTTCTACTAAAGTTGCGGATACGTCTGTAAGGTATCTTTTCATTATAGCTATAATCGAATTTCTATCCCCTCCTGCCAGACCTCCTCCAATAAGAGGTAGTCCAATAGTCTTGCCCTTAAATGTATGGTTAATTTTCCTCATACAAATAGATAATGCGTTGTAGTCGATATACCTACCGTCCCTTCCGTACCTATACTGAGTGTAGCAATTAACCGCAGCCAAGTCAAACTCAAAAAAATCGAACTCGTCTGTTCCTCCTGTGTATGTGTTGGTATTCCACTCTATTTGACCTAACTTGTTTATGTCTCCCTTAGTTCTGGGATTCTCTAGGTCGTATTCTCCTGTTGTGCTGTTTGCAGTCTCGAAGTTTTCTTTCATTTTCTTGGCTATACCCGCCCCTTGTGTACAAAAGCAGTTACACCCATGAGCAATAACTTGAAATTTGCCATTTAAAGCTAACTTTATTAAATCTCCTTTAATTATTTCCATGTTATTAGTAATTTAAAAATTTTTGTAATCTAAGAGAGTTCATTGCAAAATAACCGAACCTCTCTATGCACATAGAGTAGTCGTGACATACAAGTTGGTTGCCAATCCATCCAAAATTATCTTCTTTAACATCGGTAAACCAACCTGGGATTTTTTCGGGGTAGTCCTTCTCTGGCTTAGTTTCTAACGGTTTAGTTCTTTTTTGTAGCATAACCCTTCCTGAGCTACTTATCCAGCTACATTCGGCAAACCAATCTTTAGTGCCATCAGTGGTGTGGGCTACACTTTGCCATACTCTCCATTCTGCCCAATTGTCTCCGTCTGAGTCTTCTCTTTCCACTTTAATAACCCACTTGGGGTCGTAATTAAATACAAACACGTTTCTAGATATACCCCAACCTAACTTTTCTCCGCAAAACAAATCTATAAAATCCATAGCTACGTCTGGTCGTGTTCTAACCAAATCATTAATAAAATCAAAATTTTTCATATTACTTTATTATAAATGTTTTACGTTTGCCAAACCACCAGTAATGTATTATGGCTTGGTTGTTTTCATCGTCTATGTCCACTTTCGGTCGCATTAGTGCGTGAACCAAAAGAAGGAGAAGAAGAATTACTGTTGCTACTAAGTTTGTCATGATTATAGTTTATCTATGTATTCAAAAAATTCGTCGTACTTGTATTTGTATAACCCTGCCTTGAACATAGGCCACTCTTTTCTGTACTTGTCGTACATAGAACTGCCAGACAGCTTACTAAACAGAGTGTTGGCTGCGATATCCGCAAGCTTAACAAACAAAGCAAGGTCATTACCTTTAAGTGCTTGATAATACTTATCGTTTTTACGTTCCTTACGGCTTTTACCTTTCTCGTCGGTAACGCAGTACACTATATCAGCTACAGCCTTTACCGCATTAACGCTAGGAACATACTTAATCAATTCAGATATAAGATTGTTGTAGGTCATACGAGCATCCTCTATGGAGTCGTGGGCTATCATTGCGTAAGTAACCACGTCTTTGTGAGAAACCGCCAATCCGTTTTCTTGCCAGACCATCTCGTTCTCTAAAAGGTGCAGGAACTTATTTCCCTGAGATTCCACAAATTTAAGATGAGTACTGTAGGGAAAGTTGTCGGCATACTTTTGATTGCACTTGTTGTCGTGTAAGTCATAAATAAAACTTCTAAAATTGTTATCTATCATTGCTCTCATGTTTAGTTCGTTTGGTACAAATATACAAAAAAGTGCCAGTAACTCGTTTTACTGGCACTTGTTTAACAAAATATTAACCTCTATTCAAATACAGTTATCACTTTTTCTTTAGGTCTTACCACCTCTCCTATTCCTTCGTGAAAATCCACTCCGTTGTAAGAGCTATAGTACCCTGTAGTCTTAATGTAAACATCGTGGTCTACAAAATGCTTGATGGAGTGGAAATAGCTTCCGTCTCCTTCTCCTCCTCCGTGCTGGTCAATTTCCTCTACTCTACCTAAACCTAGCGAAACGAAGTACTCAGATATCATAGCCTGTTCGGGATTTTTAGTTGCGTACCAAACGTCCCTTAACTCTCTGCCCTCGTCGTTATTTCTGTCAGAACAATTAGCGTAAGCTTCGTAAGCATCTACATTTTTTTGAAGTTTTTTTCAGTTTCAGCAGACAGTTCGAAATCCTCTGGAACCAGTCCTATTAAATCGTTATACCCAAAAGCAGCTATATCCTCACTAAAATTCTCTTCTATGATAGCAAGAACTTCTTGCCCAGTTAATTTTTTTAAACTCATCTTTTCGTTTTTAAAATTCGTATACCGTTACCTTCTTCTCTTTTCCACGGACAAACTCTATCCCATCTACGTGTTCGTTGTATCCGTAGCTGTCGGAACCGATTCGAAGCTTAACAAATAACCCGTCTGTCAATCCAATATCATAGACTTCGTAAATCTCGTTAGACTCCCCTTGACTTCCGTAATCGTCGTCAATCTTGTTAACTACGTTGGTAAAGATAGGCTTTCTAGTTTGACGTAGCCCGTTCAAATTCTTTAAATGATTGTTAATTTCCTTGTAATCCATTTTTAATTGTATTTATAAAGTTAAACTTAGGTGTTAATACTTTTTTGTAGTTCAATATTGCGAATAAAGCGATGTAACGAGGGAAGTGCTTAATGATGTTGTCATTTAACTGATATTCGTAACCCCTCTTGTAATATACCCCGCTGTACCTCTCGTAGGCCATAACCGCAGTTTCCTCAAACACAGTGTCGCACTTCTCGTCGAATGTAAGGTTATTCCATTTATTTTCGTCCAGTTCGACCTCTTTACCTTCTTTAAGAAGCCTAGTGTACATAGGAACCTTATTAATAAGAGTATGTAAGAAGTCGTGCTCATGTTCGTCCTTATTGATAGAATTTGTAAAGAAATCCTTACCATCCTGCATAAGATCACTTCTGCGAACTTTAGGCTTAGTGTCTTCCCAATACCTTATTAGTCTATCTAACAGCTCTGGGTCATAGTCAACCCCTTTATCCAAAAGGAACTGAATATCCCACATGTGCTTTTTCCATTTGAAGTCCCAAAACATGTGAGACATTTTCAACGTCAACATAAGTTTAGGCTCCAGTATACCAGATTGTTGGTACTCCAATAGTATAGGGTTCTCTAGAAATTCTACATTTTTATAATTTTTCCACCCCTCCGAAGACATTACAGCTATATCTAGATCACTAGGCTCTCTGTTAAAGTCGTCGAAGTGGTAATTCATAGCCGTACTTCCAATTATTAAAAAACTCATATTATACATTTTAAAAGGGTATGTCTTCTATTGAATTTCCTTTAAATATTTCGTCTGTTGGCCCAAAAGCGTCCTCTATCGTACCTAAAGGTGGTGGGGCATCTACATCAGGTGTCTCCATACCTGCTACAAAATGAGGCATACCACTACTAGTCTTAGCTACCTTATTGGAGGTATCTGGTTTTAGTTTAGCCATCTCCTCGGATGTCAAGTCCATATCTACTATGTACAAATCTCTCCAGATAACATCGCTCTCCCTTGTTTTGAGTATTTTGAAGAACAGCTTTCCTGTCGTATCAAAAGAAACTCTTCCTTTACTGTCCTCGTCTCCAAAATGTTCCGCTAAGTAATCATACCTATCCTGAGACACCTTCATAAACTGGTCGATACCTACTTTGTGTGCATTAAACACTACAATGTTGTATGACGATATAAAATCCATAGTTGAACTTGCGTACAAATCCGAAGCATTAGGAGCAGCATTGTTGTTCTTCTCCGCAATACGACCTAGTATAGATCGGTTCAACTGGCTAATAATCCAGAAGTACGCATTATCGAACTCCATCTTTAACCTGTTGACTGCCTTTACAATCTCCTCGATACCTTTCTGTGTATCCTTGTCAGCGTTCAAAGCTGCGTGGTCAAAGGAAATATGAACTGCCTTCTTATCTTTATTTTCCTCCAAGAACTTCTTCGACTTATTGTAAAAATCTTCGGAAGTAGTTTGATCTTGCTCTACGTATTGTCTGTCGTCTTGCAGAACCTTAAAGTACTCTCCTGCCAACACTTTCTCTTCTTCTGTAAACTCGTTAAACAAGATATCCCTTTTCTTCTTTTTCAGTTTTCTGTTAAGACCCCTCAACACTACGTTAAGAATCTTTACCTCTAGGTTATAGTTCAACCACACGTATTCACCCGCCTCTGGGTTGATGTCCGTATTAAGAATAGCTTCTCGTTTTCTAAAAAGGGCTTCACTCTTACCGTGACCAGAAAGACCTGAGATAACGACAGCATCACCTGGCAATAGACCACCAATATGGTCGTCTATCATAGGGTCTCCTGTTTTAACAAGAACCTTCTCTCCTCTTTGAATTTGAGCTAATTCTACAAAAGCTAGATCCACTAGCTTCGACATCTTCATTATCGCCATTCTGTTTATTTTGTGTGCAAATATAATAAATAAAAGAGACTCCCGCAAGCAGCCCCTGTTAAATTTTTGTTAATACCTAGCTCTCAGTGTTCGAACTACGTCTCTAGCATCTTCAAGAGCGTCGTGTTGTACAGATCCTAGTACTCCTGCTCTGTTCATACACTCGTTCAAGTCTGGAAGCCACTCATCGTTTTTAAAATCTACGAATACCGAACCTACGTCCAGAACCTTGTGATGATATTTAATATCGGATTTTTCTTTGCTTACAGAAAACACACCTGTGTAGCACATAATTCTTTCTAAAAATCTAAGGTCGAAAGAAGAGAAATTTTTACCAGCTACTTTAAGCCTACCCTCCACTTTATTGACAAAAAGAAATTCTTTAAAAAAGCTATCAAAGGAATCTTCTGAAACTAATCTAGAGTCTTTGCCCTCTTTTATAATTCGAATCAACTCCTTGTTTAAATTCAAGGCATAAGGCTCACCTTTAATAAAAGGTAAGTCAAAAATAATGTGTATATGAGGCAAATCCTCTACAGCTACCTCTGGTTTACTAGTGTCTTCCAGTACTGCCGCAAAGGACAATATTTGGCAAGTTTCAGGGTTTAATCCTGTTGTTTCCGTGTCAATACTTAAATACTTCATCTCTTCTTTTTGTTTATGTTCATTTTGTACCTGAAAAATCTTTTTACAACTTCGCTACACTCTTCTCCGTCCGTAGAGAGTCTGTAGCCTTCTCTATAGAATATGTATCTTAGACATCTCATTGTAGAGTAGTGGTTTTATCTTTTATCCACTTTAAAAACATTTCTTCCACAATATTTTGAGCTTCTGGGTCAAAACCGTGACCTGTACCAGGCCCAGCTAAGTCAGCGTCTATATAAGTAGATAGCTCTTCTAAAACCTCTTCTGCCAAATCGCCAATTGAATCCAGGATTTCCTGCTCCCTCTCGTATTCCTCCATAGCATACTCGTATCCCTCCCAATTATCTACTCCCGCTCCTTCTAGTAGTCTTAACCGTTTCTCGGAGTCTAGTAAAGACTTTAACCTATCTCTGCTTATTTTACTTGTTTTTCCTTCCATTTTATCTTACTTTAAAATCTCTAACTGTTTATAACTGCCTTTTCTTTTTATACTTTTGTATACTGTTGAAGCAGATAATTTTAAATTTTTAACCGCTGTAGCTATAGACTCGTATTTTAACCCTGTGTTATTATCTATAACTTTTATTTTAGGCTCTCTTACATTTACCTCTGTAATGTATTTTTTATTTTTATCGTATTTTTCAAAATATACGTAGTCTGTTGTGTTAGTATTATCCCCTCTTAACATAGAAATAAAGGTTCCGTAAGGCATGCCGAGATTTTTAGATACTGTTTTACAACAGAAAAATATTTTTTTACTTTTAGTGTTGATTAGTTTTTTAGCATTCGGGTTTCTTTTGCCAGAAAGTTTTCTATTCAGAGCAGACTTTCTAATCTTTTCTTTAGTAACGTTTGATACTTTTCTGCCTAGGAGACCTTCCCCTCCGCTTGTCAAGTTTACTAAGTTTTGTTTTCCTATTTCAGATATTAAAAAAATTTCTAATTCGTTTGCGTCGGGCTCAGACATATCTTCTTTTACTATTTTTACATAGTATCCTGACTTACTTACTACGTTATTCCACCACTTACTTCTGTTGTCCTTTTTGAAAGCTCTTCTGTACCTAGATTTTTTTATTTTATTAAAAGAAAGATCTTCTTTGTACACAGTTCCTTTACCCACATAAAATATAGAGTTCGTATCTTTTCTAATATGAAAATACACATAACAATTCATTATTTTAGTTCTAAAAAGTTTTTATCAAAGTAGTCTTTATTTTTTAAATAGTACTTATATAAACGAGAATCTTCCAGTACAAATTTTGTTTGAAAAACATTTTTAGGCTTCCAAAAAATATACTCCAACATGTGACTGTATTCTTGCTCTTCGTCGTCGTTTATGAAGGTATTGCACAAGAAAGCCAACTCGTTCTTTTCGATACCGCTATTTTCCCTAAAAGCTGCAATCAATCTTTGGGTTTTTTTGCCGTTTCCTATTTGTTTCTCTTTGTCTTTATAGATGCCAGCTAACCACTCGAATATTTTGGTATCCTGAGGTTCTACGTCAGCTTCGTCCAAAGAGTTTAAAAATTCAGTCCCTTTCTTGTCCAACCTCATCTTAGACAGAGGGGAGTCGGATGCCTTACCTTTGATATACTTTATATATCCAGAGTCCTCTAAGAACTTAACGTCGTCTCCAAAACCAGATAACTGGGCTACGGCTTCTGCCATATCTTTCCTCGGTGCTTGTTTTAAAACTAACAACAGAGGAAGCATCAGAGGATTCGGCAACTTCAATAGGTTTTTTACGTTTACGTACATATTAAATAATTTTTACGGTATAAGTGAATTTTTCGTTAAAGAACAAAGTAAAGGTAAGTATATTCAAAACCTTCCAATACCACTTTCCATAGTGTCTCTTAGGCAAAGATACAACTTTTATATCGCTAGAGTCTACGGATAAAATTTCATTCTTTTTAAAGAAGTCCTCGTGTAAGAGTATCTCGAATTTTTGTACTTTTTTCATTTTTCCAATATTTCCCGCTCTTTGTCAATGTCTCTGTTTAAGGCTGCTTCATTAGTAAACTTATCGGGGTAACGTTGGTACAACTTTTCAATATTCTTTTTTAAAGTGTCTTCATACTCGAACTTGAACATCTTTGAAATGTTTATAAGCTGATACACCAAAGCTGTCAGATGATTGAACAACTCTTTTTTGTCCATCTCTTTTCCGTATGCCAACTCTCTTTTATGTAGGTCTACAAACTCGTGTAGGTAGAAGTTTCTAAACTCTTCTTCTTTGTGGCTCTCTAATGCAGTTTCATACACGTCCTCAAAAATAAACCCGTAAAAATTGCACTCGTTTGCTATGTACCAGTTTAGATCGCCAGTTTCTTCGGCAACGTTTACTTTGTCGTTGGCTTGCATTCCCTCTGTAAGTTCGCCCATCTCAGAGGTTATTCCCAAGGCCATGTGAGATCCATTAATAGCAATACTCCCTAACTCTGAAACCGTTCTAAAAGCTCTTTCCTGATAATTTGATATAGTAGTCTCTGTCATTTTACGATTCTTTTACTGTTATGTTGTTTTCTTTTCGATAGATAACTTCTTTTTGGTAGTAGGGTAGAAACATGTTTTTTGGCCTGAAATTGGCTTCGTACTGTATCAACTTTTTTAACCACTCATCACTGATTCTAAATAAAGGTACATTGGTCAGAGGGTCTTTCCCCTCTTTACCTCTTCCTCCTCTGCATAAAAATCTACGGATTACCTCATAAGGGTCGTCGTCGTATACTGACATTTCGGTAAACACTCCCCCACGTCTACTGTATGCATCTGGGCCTCCGTCAACCATTGATCCCCTAGAAGATATAATTACATCTTCTGCCTCCTTGTTCCATTCTATCCACTCCCATCTATTTTCAAAAGGGTCGGGCTCCTCTATCCCATCAGGATGAACTCTCTTAACCTCGTCAATAGTTGTGTGAGTTCGGTAATCGTGTCTGTGAAAAGACGGCAACATTGTACCGTCAGGACACATAATCCATGTTGCTAATACTTTTGCTTCTTTTTTCATGGTAAATCTTCTTCTAGTTCTGAAATTCTGTCCATAGCGTCGTAGTAGTTCTCTTCCATATAAGACAACTCTAATTGTAAGTCGTCTATATCGTTCTGTAACTCTTGCAACCTATCGTTAAGACCTTCTATTTTTTCGTCCTGTGCTTTTATTAGGTCTATGTAACCTTTGTTTCGTTCTTTGGAGTAAGATTCCATACACTCGTATAAAACCTCTGTGTCCAGCCCTAAGGTAGAGAACCTACCCATTTTCTCGTCTTTTAAAAACTCGCTGGTAACAAAACCACTTTCTCCTTGAAACCACTCTTCGGCTCGGCTGTCGTAGTTCTCCTTGTCTTTTGCGTCGTTAACCTTAAATATAAGGTTTGTGTCGATAAAAAACAAAACTTCGTCGGAGACTTCCCCTACGACTTTATTTTCAATCATATCTCTCCACTCTTTTCTGGTGTATCCGCCTAATTTTTCTGCGCTCATGCTGTTTCTTTTTTCTGTAGTTTTTCTAAGTCTGCTGGCTTTGCTTTTCTAAACCTAAAAGATAGGTAGTTGTGAAACGGCTCTGGAGGCATAACCTCGTAAAGCATTACGGCTGGCTCTCCTTGAACATCCGTTGTAGATTCTACCACAGTATATACCTTATCTTTTACAAGACCGATGCCCCCATCCTGGGTTTACACATACAACTTTATCTCCTAACTTAAAGTTCGCCATGTTAATATTGTTCTAATATGAATTTTTCTTCTTCTAATTCTTTTATTCTTTTCAGACACAGGTACAACTGATATTCTGCTGCATCTGCCCTCTCTTCTGCCTCTATCAGTTTCTTTTTCATATATCTTCGGTTTCAAGTTGTGTCCTTAGGTTTTCATTCTCGTCCTCTAAGTCTATAACTTCGGTTTCAAGATTATCTACTTGACTCTCTAGCTCCTCTACCCTATAAACTAGTGCCTCTATTATAGAAACCACGTCGTCCTTAATATCATCGACCTCTCTTTCTAACACTCTGTCTTGCATATCTTGGTTTTTACATCATGTCTGCTTCAAAACAGGCACGGCTATTACAAATACCTTCTTTCTCTACTTCACAACCGCAAACATAACACTCAAAATCTTCTTGATTCCAAGGTGCGTTTGGATCGTTTTCTGCTCCTGCGGGTAAGTTGTTCATAGTTTACGAGTTAAATTCTGCTCCTAGATTAATAAAGTACTCCAAAGAGTCCTCTACTTCTTCCAAAGCTACTGTTGCAGCGTCTACCTTCTCTTGCTTGTCTGCAATGTTACGGATGTAGCTACCAGTGTCCTTAATAAGGGATACAGGGTATTTTGCTGCTAATAGGTTTTCAACTGCTTCTTCCAGAGTAACTTCTAGGTCAATCTTTTTAGAGTTTAGAGCTGATACCTGACCTTTAACGGCAGAGTCTGCTTTACGATAGTTGCGCTCTGCAACTACTTGATCTTCGTCGCCCTGTAGACGAGCCATTACTTGTTTTACAAACGATGTTGCTTTCTTTACTGTTGCCATAATTTTAAATTTACTTGTTAATAGTTGTTGAATACAAACTTACGAATAATTAATCTACTAATAAAATTTTTAACATACTATTAGCTTCTTACTTTTTTTCTTTTTACCTACTATAACCGCACATTGATGGTCTAACCCGTCGGAGCTGACCTTAGTTCCGAAATATATAGGTAAATTAGTGTTTAAAGCTGACCCCATAGCTATTATAGTGTCGGAGTCCATATTAAAGGATCCTGACCCCGCTAAATGTCTTGCTTGTAAGCTAGTCTTCCCCTGTATTTCGGCAGATACTTCTATATCCCCCAGACATTCTTTCTTATAACTGTTAATCTCCCCTAGGTAGTTTTTCACATAACCAGCCCAAGGACTATTTCCT
>JAUKWC010038554.1:0-13737 GCA_032356245.1 Endocladia muricata
CTCGGGTCTCAAGCCGCAGCCAAACGGCTGGAGATGCTCAGAGTGTCGCACGCGTCACACTCCCGTCCGCCGTGGCGGCCCGGCCGGTCCCGCCACCCTATGCAACGCGTGCGGGCTGAGGCGTGCCAAGCGCAAGCGCGGCGCCAAGCCACGCCAGAAGCGCACCGGTCCCGCACGCGGCGGCATGCGCAAGAGTGCCAAGCGCAGTCTGCGCCCAAACGGCATCCACGTTGGCCGCACCGCTGTCGCCGTTGCAGCCCACGCGGCTGCCACTGCCGCGTCCGTCCCGGTCTCGCCGTCGGCTCCGCTTGCCTCGGCCGCCCATCTTGCAGCCGCCGGCGCCTCGGCCGCCCACACGGCCGACGCCCGTTCGCGCGCCGCACGTGCAGTCGCGGAGACCCCGGCCCGTGCGTCGGCGCAGGTGCGTGCGCGCGACCGTGCAGTGGCCACCACCACGGCTCGACGTGTGCCCGTGAGGCGGGCCATTCGTCAGAAAGAGATGGCCCATCGGGGTGCCCCCACTGCAGCGCCAGCGTCTGTGCCGGCGCCCGTGGTGGGGAGGACCGTGTCCTCGCCCGCGGCCCCGCCTTCGGAGGAGCGCAAGACGCCCACCCATTCGCAGGCCCCGCATGGCGGAGGCATGGGGGGAGGCAGAGAGTTTTACGGGCAGGCCCATCAGGTGCCGATCATGCCGCCTTCGCGGCACCCGAGCGCGCGCATGGAGCCGCAGGGCGTACAACCGCCGCAGCCGCCGCGTCCGCCACCGCATCATCAACCCACCGCTGCGCAAGTGGCATCGCAGGAGATTTTTCCTGCACCTCGGCCTGTCGTGCCGCACCAGGCTGTCAACTCGAGTAGTTTGCAAGATGGGGCCAGTTGCGGCTCGAGCTTGGCGTCTGCTTCACGGGCACACACACCTGTACAACCGTCGGCTGTCGCCGTTGCCGTGGCGACAGCTGCTGCTGCGGCCCATTCCGCGGCCCATGCCGCAAACACTGACTCGGCGCTTCCCTTGCTGCACTCTCACACCGCGCCGAGTCCCTCACATGAGGAATTGTCGCCCATCCCACGTGTGTCGATGGATGGCGTCATCCAGGGGGAGGGCATGCTGCTTAGTGAGCAAATATCCCCGTCTTTCGACACTGAAAGCATTCAGAACGGATTCTCGGACATTACGCTGGACCGAGAGGACGTGATTGATTGCAGCATATTTGCGGCGCCGAGCGAGACAGCAGAGGCACCGGAGGGCTCAACTGATAGGACTGGAATTATATCTACTGAATCCCTACGGATTGCAACTGTGCTTGACGATATTCGTAGCTCGAGTTCGCTTGACCACATGCCGCATCTCATTCAGCAAACGCACACATTGATCGAGGAGGAGTTGCGTAACTTCACCATCATGCGGGACACGGATGATTTCCTTTCGAACCAGGACAATACATTGACGTCGCGGTTTGAGGGTCTAATGACAGAGGATTCGTCCATTTCCAGTGAGGTAGATGCACTGCGTGCCCAGTTTGAAGAGCTTCAAGCCCGTCGTTCGCAAATTCGCGCTGACTTGGTGTCGATGGAAGCGCTCAGGGACAATATCAGGAACGAGCGGCAGGGGATTCAGGAGGGAATGGCTATCTCACGCAACAAGATATCGGGCTACGTAGAACGCGTGCAGAACGTTTCTGCTTTGATGCCGGAAGCGTCGAACACGCCAAATCTGTAGTTGACCATTCGAGAGCCAGATGGGTGCTCATTAGTCAGCGTTTTGCCCAAAGTCTACCTGTGCTAGCTACTGCTCTGGAAGCGCATCTTCTGATTCTGTGTTCAAGTCTGTTGTTGTGCGCTTCTGTCTGTGTGTTGTTTGTGAAAAGGAGAAACTGGGTTGTCTGCTGAGTCGTCTCTGCGTGTAGGGTTGGCGAACCGTTACGCGTAGATTGAAGTAAACAGTCATTCTTCTTGGTTTCTTTGACATGTTTTTGCATGTTCTACGCCTGTTTGCACATTTGAATCTACTCGTACCGTATACTCAACGCCCACAGGTGTGTGTGTGTTTTTTAGGTACACGGGACGGGCGCGGAGATGTTGAAGGGAGTGGGGGGGGCCGTCGGTTAGACTAATGTGTTCAACTGGGATGAGAGCCGCGCATATGTATGAAAAAGATAAACGCAGCGGTGAGGGGGCAGAGATAAGAAAGTTTGCACGGGACCTTGGAGAGTTTGCCTAGTCAGTTACGGGTGCTGCACACAGCCTTGCAGGCAGAGGTGCAATAGGGAGATGCAGAGGTGTGTGCGTGGGAGGTAGCGGACCATTGGGGGTGGAGAGGGCGGGTGGCGCGGGCGGGAGTGGGTTGGCAGAAATATATGGAAGAACTCCGTGTGCCAAACGTATAGGTATCCCCTCGAGAACAATCCAAACTTTCCTAGTTCTTCAAACACATCGGGACTCAGTTTGGGTATTCGAGAGTCGAGGTTATGTTTGGGTCACTTGTCCTTGTCGTGAACGTTTCTGCAGAGATCATTGCTACAGGCTCAACGGAACACAGCGTTCGTTTACGGTTCCAAACCGCGTGCTTTTTGAGTAGAACACCACTTGCAACGCATTCTTTCAACAGTCTGACAATCCACCACGGCGATGTTGTTACGTAGCACAAGTCCATTCATTGAGGGAGATGCGATTTCTCGACATGGTCTCGTTCAAACGAAAGAAAGTGGCTGAACGCTGCGTGCGGCGGTCGGACAACAATTTTTTTCGAAACTCATACGCAGCTATCGATCATGAGGCTCCGGTACCACAACCCACTACACGATTGCCGCGTCCTGCTCTAGGTATTTACAGCAGGGACCGTCATATCGACCCGGTCTAAACTCATCTGTTTCGGTGCGTTAGCGTGGTAGGGGAATGGCACGCACTATCATGTGTTTTCCAAGATTGTTGAAAGGACGCGAGGATGATTTAGAATTACGAATAATCCGTCACTGCCTCGAGGCACAGTTCCTTAGCCAGCTTCCGCAACATGCTTCCATACTGGACTATCAGAAACGAGAGCATGATGAAGCAAGTTTACAGACCCTTTTCGAAGCAAAGCGCTAGAGGAAGCCTACAGCATTAGAGCTACGCAGCCGCCTACTGGATGTTTGAAACATCCAAGGCCTTCCAGAAAAACGTTTCCAATTTCTTTCTTGAAGAGTATCCAGTCATGCTCGATTTAAGTTTAGAGTCTTCGTGTTGACTTCCGTTTTGTTGCAAGTTTGACCGTGTACAAGAGACGTTTAACGCTCACGAATTCCAACTTATCCCCAACCTCGACTCCCCCATCCAGCACAACCTCCTGCTGGCCTGTTCATCGCGACTCTGCTTTACTTGCAGCCACTTGTAATTGAGTACCAGATCCGGACGGCTCGTGGAAACAGGTATCTTGAAGGCGGAAGCAAGATGGCCAGGTTGACGTAATACATGATATGGTTACTCTATACAATTACGCTTGACGGTATTGAGGTCGTAGAGAGGATAGTGCGCCCAGGAGCACAGATAATGAAAGGCCACAAAAAAAAGTACACGCGTTCTCGAAAGCGACGAGATTTTTATCTCGGCTGTTTTTTTGACTGCAATTCCGTTTTAGCCTTCGTGATTAAAATACTTGGCGTCCTTACGAATGCATACGGCACCAAAGCTAGACGTGAGCTCGTGGGGCTTGCATGCGAAGGGATCCCGTTACTTTTTTTCTGCCCAAGTGTGCACAATAACGCAAACCTGACACTCGTCAGACGAACGCGAGGCTATCCGATTATGCTCCCGTATTCAAAACCTCATGGGACGGCTTTCGCTCCGGTGCAACCAGTATGTCGCTCGCCGTGGCTTCGCGCCGGCTCGTCCACCATAACGCCGCTGCGCACCCTTACATACCGTACTCATCGTAGTTATTTGGCTGCTCGTGGTGCGCCAAAGATGATGTTTGATACACTCTCCGAGAAGCTATCGGACACAGTGCGGAAAATGCGCGGGGTTGACAAAATTACGGAAAAGAATGTCGCTTCGTCTATGAAAGAGGTCAAGCGTGCTCTCTTGGATGCCGACGTAAATTTGCGGGTTGTGAACAGTTTACTGAAGGAGATTAAGGTGCGTGCGATAGGGTCAGATGTGCTGCCCGGTGTGGAACCAGGCGACATGCTGGTGAAGATTATGCATGAGGAACTCACAATGGTGATGGGAAAGGATCAGGCGCCGCTTGCCCGACGCAAAGGCGAAGGACCGACTGTCATATTGCTCGCTGGCCTGCAGGGGGCTGGAAAAACGACTGCTGCTGCAAAGCTGGCATTGTACTGCAAAAAAGAGGGTCGCTCGGTAATGATGGTTGCAGCGGATGTGTACAGGCCGGCTGCAATCGATCAGTTGCAGACTTTGGGAAAAATGGTGGATGTGGACGTATTTTCGCAGGGGAGGGACATTGACCCTCGGGATATTGTTAGAAGGGGTATACAAGAAGGCAAGGAAAAGAAAATTGATACTGTGATTGTGGATACTGCCGGGCGACAGGTCATTGATTCTAAATTGATGAAAGAGTTGAAAGATATAAAGGTTGTGAGCGAAGCCGATGAGACATTGCTTGTTGTAGATGCAATGACAGGACAGGAAGCAGCAACGTTGACGCGTTCTTTCAATGATGAGGTGGGAATTACTGGTGCGATTTTGACAAAGATGGACGGGGATACGCGAGGAGGGGCGGCGCTCTCGGTACAACAAGTATCTGGATCACCAATTAAGTTCATTGGGGTGGGCGAAAAGGTTGAGAAATTGGAGCCGTTTTTCCCCGAACGGATGGCATCACGTATTTTGGGGATGGGTGACGTTCTGACATTGGTGGAGAAGGCGCAAGAGACGATGGATATTGCGGACGCCGAAAAGATGGCTCGGAAAATGATGGAATCAAAGTTTGACTTCAACGACTTCCTGAAGCAGACTAAGCTTATTTCTACTATGGGCTCATTCGGTGGAGTTATGAAGATGCTTCCAGGTATGGGAGGGCAGATCTCGGAGAGCAAGTTGGCAGCTGCAGAGCAGAAATTAAAAGTGGCGGACAGCTTGATAAAGTCAATGACGAAAAAGGAGCGTGCTGAGCCGGAGCTGCTATTTGCAGCACCTACTGCGCGAAGCAGATTACGAAGAATTTCGGACGGGGCAGGCAGGCCGCACATGGAGGGACAAAATCTGATATCCGACTTCCAAAAAATGCGGACGATGATGCAGCGAATGAGCAAGCAAATGAGTGAAGGCCCAGATGGAGTGCCGGCATCGGACGAGCCAGGATCTGGAGCAAATCGATCACAGAGGAGACGGGCAGCGAAGAAAAAGGCGTTCAAAGGAGGACCAAAGCGGGGGTTTGGGTAAAGGGCAGATGGGAATGACTGTATTAGCAATACAGTAAATTGTCACTGGTTCTTTCAGATAGCTTCAGAACACAATCGTGAGGCCTCTGTGTCTTCCTTGTGTTACCACGAGCAAATAGAGATGGTGAAATGCAGAATGGCAAGAGAAATAATTCACACTTCATTGTCTCGTTTCGATCGGAGTGCAGGGCGGATCGCAAGGTACGTGCAATGCAGATGTCGTCCGATACGACGTATCTGAATCCCCGCTTGAGACCTTGGACTAGATTGCAAGATGACAAACTCTGCAGGTGCCTATCACCATTTTCCCTGCCGGAAAAGTAGCGGGTATCGTATAGAGTGACGACATCTGGGTCGATTGAGGAACCAGTTGGCGAAGCAGGAGAGGTGATGGCATACGTAGGGCTCGTGACCTCAGCCTCTTTAGAATCTCTATTAGACATCGCAGTTTGCCTCACCTGAGGTCAAACTTGGCCTCACGTAAAATGACGCCACCTGACCACCAAGAAAGTATGCATGTAAACTTGATACTATTTCTAATGAATATGCTAGTTGTACTACGCATAAGTTACCTCGCGACTCTCTATGATGTCAAAATGCAGAGTTGTAAATTCCGTCGCATTTGAACTGCGGCTACGCGAAGAGTGCGTCGAGTTGTGCTACAGCTCCACCCTGCCTGGATTGAATATTCTAAGGGCTCCGAGTAGATACCAAGAGCAGCTAAAACAGACACTAGGAGATGATTTTCAAACTGTCTAGGTGAAAGTTTGAGTGACCAATAAAAAGGGACAGGTAGATTGCTCTTTTTGTGGTACCAGGATAAATTTTATATATTTGAAATTCGGAATCTAGATCAGACGTACTGTTAACACGGTTGCAACCGACGATCTCCCGCACTTCATTCTACTCCAACTTCCAAAGGTCCTTTCGACCGAACCGATTCTAGTGCTCGTAATTGTTGTCCATCTCATCTGCCACCGAGACCGCTCTTCGATATGCCAGTGACCTACTGCGCTGGCTTCGTGCCTGCAGTTCCTTTTCTTGCAGAGAAGAATCATTCAGCAGCTTCTACTTTGCGCTCTGGCCGTCTGCTGCCACAGCGGAAGTGTCGGCAAGCTCGATTCGAGCATGCTCTGTGCCCATGGGCTCGTTTGAGACGGGGCTTCCCTCCTGCGCCAATGATCCCGGAAACTCTGTTTGACGCTGAACCGATGAAAGACATTGACTTTCAGTTCTTTGACTTTTCAAAGCTTCGTGGCAAAGTCGTGCTTGCCCTGAATGTTGCGTCGGAGGATGCAAAAAGCGATGCAAATTACAAACAGCTAGTAGATCTTCTCGAGAAGTATTATGATTCTGGTTTGCGAATTCTTTGCTTTCCCAGCAACTGGTTTGGACAGAAAGAACGATGCTCGCCCGAGGAGATCAAGAAGTTTGTGGTGAGCAACTACTCTGACAAATTCTGCCTTTTTTCAAAGGCGGACGTGGATTGGAATCAGGTATTCGCATTAGGAATTAAACACTTCCCAGGAGAAATTGTGTGGAATTTTCAGGGGAAGTTTCTGTTTGGCGTGGATGGGGTACCGCTTGACAGATTTGATTTATTAACAACGTGGGACTATATTGAGGGGCGCGTGCAACATGCTCTGTCGGGAGCGACCGCACAATCGAAAGGACGTGATGAAGAGGATGGAAACGAGGTCAGCGTAGGGGTTGAGGCTAAGGTTTGAGACTTCCGGGAAACTACGCCCTGCATGAGCAACTGTGAAAACGGTAGTGACTGCAATGGATGCGAGGAAGTGTATTGGCAATTTGCAGGCATGCTAGCATGTTACTCGAAACCGAGGTACTGGTCATATGAGGTGAACGTAGTCAACACCGGGCTCCAACTGAAGAGAGGCAAGATTTGCCTCGAACTCTCGCCCTTCCCGGTCAAGAGCTACGCAACAGACTATGGGTGGAGATAGTTTCGAAAAATGAACTACAGGTCTGTCACGTTGCAATTTGCCAATTTTCTTAGGGTCAACATCACCCCATGCCCTTACTAAGCATTTGGCTTCATCCGATAGTCTTTTATAGACATCTTTCCCATCTCGGCCGCTATTCCAGATGGAGAAACCCTGTCGCCAGGTCGATTTAGATAATACAAGACTCTCGAACGCCTTGACTCGTACGTCGAGGAGATTGCGGCGATGCAAAAACAGGCTTGTCATAGCGTTGTGAAAGCGGTATCCAGTGAGACTTGCTCCCTGGAGCTTTCTCATTTTGAAGTCAGCTTGCATGACGGCGTACAGAAAGTGCAGATCTTCAGGCACACCCGTGCCGTCTACAAAGCCGCCTACAGCTTGCCAGACGATTTTCAGACACGCTATAGTCGGCATCGCGAGAGGCGCATCGCGAAAAGCATGTGTAAATAAATCGGCCGTGCTGAGCGCGCGATGATAGTTCTCATAGCGAGGGGTGGAGCCTGCAGGTATTCGGTCGAATATTCCTCCGACGACTTGGGCATGATCCGCGTTGGCGGGCGAAAGTGCCCGCAACGAGCGGCACAAACGCGTTTCTCGCATGACATCGTCGGCGTCCTGAAAGATCAATACGCGGCCAGCACTCGCCTCACATGCACGATTTCTCGCAAAGCCCACTCCGGAAGGGCCGTTCCTACCGCGGATTAGAACTACGCGACTGAGAGCCGCATCAAGTTTGGGCTTCGAGGCCACGATCACATCATATGAACCATCCGTAGACGAATCGTCGAAAATAACGACCTCGACTTGCTTCAATGTAATTTCTTTCTGAAGTAGCACCGACTCGAGACACGCGTCGACGAACGTGGCTGCATTAAATACGGGGATAATGACTGAGCAGAGGACCGAATCGTCACCAGAACAAAAATTATTTGCCGACTCTTTTCCTGCCATACTGCAGTTAACCTCTGGGTTTGCTACGACGTATGTCAACCTTGAAAGCCCGAATGTGACACCTGAATCTTCGGATGAAGAACACAGGAACTTAACGAGCGGTGCGGAAGGCGGGGACGATTCGAAATTTCAAGACGTTCCCGCGCAACCGCAAAATCTCAGAGGTACGACAATCAAATGTAGTGAAGCTGGTGTATCCAAAAAATACTTCACGCGCCCTTGAAGGCTGCAAATCGTGTCCATGCTATTTCCACTGTACGCTGTAGGGGGGGCGGCATTGCAACGGGGGTTGAGAGCTAGAGACCTCAAGACTCGTACACAGCTCGAGACACGTTACCCGAACTGTTTGCCCTTCTCTCGCCCGCTTCAGACTCTCTCCACGCCTAATTTTCTCCAACTGTATACACTCGGGATCCTGCACGACCAAACGCGATGTTTGTCCAAAGGGCTCCCACTCCGACAGTCGACACACTCCGTATTTGCCAAACTGCAACCCCAAAATTAAGTAATCACGGATATATTGACTGATCCACCGGTTGTGCGGTTGTTGCATTTTCGCTTACGTTTGAATTTGAAAGTTTCTCAGCGAAGCACAGACGTCAGCTGACATTCTGTACCTGATTATGACCGGGTTTACGCTGGTCCGTCCTCGCTTACGGTCCTGGGCCGCGACAAAAGCTGTACCTTGTCTTACAGCTCAATATAGACTTACGAATCACACGACTTGCCAGACCAAATACGTAATGTAGAGCACATCGATAGCCCCTAGTTTTCGTGACGAGTTCACTCACGGTGCTGTTCTTTTCGCATGTCCGAGGATCTCAGACCAATGCGTCGTATATTCGCCCCGCGTAGGCAGGCCTTAGCGACTGGTTCCTGTGATCAGCGTAGGACTGTCGCACGGAATTGGAGGCTGGTGTTTGCTTGCTAAAATTTAGTAAGGAGAGTACCCATCTACTGTATGACACCTTCCAAGAGCGTAACTTGAAAATCTATCCATATTATAAGACCACCCTTCCTATCACTCCTATGCACGCATACGGCTTCAGACTTGTAAACGCTCTAAAGAACAAAGTTCAGTGCGAACAGATGAATACAGCACGTCAAATACAGTACAGTACCGCAAACCGCAGTACCGAGGGGCATCTACACGCAAACGTAAAATCGAAGCAGTTTCCCGCGAACTGGGTCCCACACCGTGAACCATACCATGCGCAACCCTCTAATCTTTCCTCGTTTGGCTGTTCATACCTTTACAGAGGTCCTGACTGCGGTCTAACGCCATTGTATGCTAGGGATCCAGACTCTCCTCTAGCAGGCATCCTTGGTACTGGTGAGTTGCGGTGTACCTCAGCAGCATTATCAATTGGTATCAACGGCCAGATGCTTTCCTTTGGAGGGCCCCAGCTACCAGAATTCCGAGCAATGTCAGTGCGTACTCGTTCTCGCTCGCCAAATTTGGGAAACTGCGGACCTGGTTCTTCATCTATAGCGTGAAAACCATTCCCATTTGAGAAAGATTCTGTTAACATCGAGACATGGTGAGAACCTGTAGAATTAGTATTTCCCTCATCAGCATCCTGAAGATCATCCACCGGGTCGAAATCTTGCGTCAGACTATCGCCATTAGCCATTGACAGACTGCGTAAAATATTCACGATTGGCGACAGAACTTCCATGTTTCCGTCGAGTTCCCCCAATAAAGTTGGTCCTTCAAACTCGTCTGAACTTCTTTGAACTGCATCCGGTTCATATCGTCCTTGGTCACGATGCTGAGCAGTGCGCGACCCATAAATATTTGCAAAATCGTTGTCATGACCCCATGACTCCTCTGACGAACTATCGAACTCGGAATCGGACAGAGACAAAAGGCTGTCCCGATCGGCGACGACGACGGAATCGAGCTTGTCATCCGCCATGTTGAGTTCCATCTCAAGCCTCGACTCATTCAGACTTTCTGGCCGCCGCCGTGAAAATCCACCCGGTCCAAGACGCTTTTCCACTATGTCCATACCGCTCTGTGGAGTACGATTCTCTTTCCTTGAGAATCGGAGGGATCCTGACCATTCCCGAGAGGATCGCATCTCTCTTTTGTCTCCAGGCACAGGAAGCTTTCCAGATGCCTTCAAAATAGGGAGCGCTAGCCGTGATTCATTTGGTAGCCTAATCCGAGCTGACAAAAGCCGACTAGATTGAGAGCTATGAGACGAGGACGCTTCATCTTGATAGGCCTTGTGTCTGCTCAATGTTTCTATTAGAGGATCAGATACTTTTCGATCATTGGTTTGACAAGAACCATTACTGTAGACATTGGCTTCGCTCATTCCTATATCATAAGATGAAACATAGCTCTTCTCTCCGAATCGAGAGCTCATCCTATTCGACTGAACTGGATCTCGAAGTGAAGGCTCCACATTTCGCAATATGGTTGTCGCGAAATTTGTGTCGACAGTGAAGTCACTTCTCGCTCGTCTACGCCGATTCGCGTCCACTCCTTGTGGCCGATTTTGACGTGCTTTACGATGAAAGGACTTTCGGAAACTTGACGGCCCTGACGTTCTAGAAGAAAGAAGCCGCTTGCTCGGAACACCTGCCGAATGACAGACCCCGTTGTGCTCTGCAGTGGCTGAACCAAAATTATCTTCCGCGCCCTTACGAATTTTCAGAGGAACCAGATCTAAAGCAGACGAAAGATCTTCGATGGCGATTGTCACCTCATGTGCGTCCTTGTGCATCTTCAAGCGCGACTTCAACAGCTTTTTCAGTTCACCCAACTGGAGATTACTGGTGACGATATTTAGTGGAGAAAGCAGCAGGAGCAACTCGCAACACATACCAATGACGTTGCCGTCTTTGCTGTGTTCTGTCATAGCAAAATGTACGGCCTGGACTGCATGAACCGAGCACACTGCTCCGCGGTTCTCCTCATGCATCTCGATAAGCGAAATGAGAACTCGAACAGCGATGTCCTGGACAGCAGCGTTGTGCCGATACGCATTCATACACGAGATAACGGATGCAGCAGCGCATTCCATAAAAGCCTTCTTTCCTTCAACCACAGAACTACGCACACTCTTATCCAGCAACTCCAGTCCCTTCTTCACATGCGAGACAGAAGGTAAGACCTTACCCAGCAACTCCACGATGTTTCCTGTTAGTCCATAAGTTAGCAAAGTCTCAAAGTTCACCTTAACCACACAGATTTCACACACAAGGTCGCAGATGGTGCACAAGATCTCCACCGTTCTCTCGTCTGGCTGGCCGGTAACTTGCGCACCTTCACTAACACCCATCTGGAACCCAGTTGATGACGCCATCTCTCCGGCGCAACGTAAAACAAGCTGCAGCGCGAGCGCCTCTCTGACGCCAGCCAGTTCTACAACATTTTGCACATTGTCCTGTACAGCAGCGCTCAAAAATTTGAGCGCGGCCAACGCCACTACAGGGTGCCGCCGCAAATCCCTCAACGCGAGCAGCGCAGAATGCAGGAAACCTATCTCACGCACGCGAGCTTGCACCACACAACGCCTCACTGGCGGCAGGAAGGTCGGCCCACATTGAGACAAGGTAGAGCCTGTATCCGGATCGACCACATCGGTAGTGTGCACAACAACACCGGTCAGGACAGCTAAAGAAGCAGCTGCGAGCCGAGCGTCCCCAGCGGCGATAGCAGACTCCAGGGCGTCGTGAAGAAGGGCGAGCACGTCGGGAGCGGCAAGTAAGTCGAGTGCAGTAGGTGGTAAGCTCGGGAGGCATTCTGCAAAGCAATCACACAGTGCTGTAAGTATCCGACGGGGACGCGCGGCGGGAGGCAGCGAACGCCAGCCAGCGAGAAGGTGGCGCGTAGCTTTGGACGCGGCAAAGTGTGCGACAGCAAGACCATCGGCACCTTTAAGGCACGAAGCCAAACACTGAATGATCTGAAGTGCCGCGGAATTGCCAGCGGCAGTAAAGCATGCAAAGGCCGGCGGAAGTAGACGAATGATGCCGAGATGGGCTAGGAGGCGTCGATACGCTGTAGACGCGAGGGCAAGAGCATTGACGGCGGTGACGGAGCGGATAAGAAGCGGAAAGTCGTTTTCATGGTGAGCGGTGTGAAATGTAGACATGATGCTGCGTAACAGACGTTGGGCATGGTCGGCACGAGGATTTGAAGTAGGCGGAAGAGGAATGTTAGCAGGGAGATGTTCGAGGTGAGTGACAGGAGAAGTGGGCTGAACGGGATTTTGGTGGAGGGGAACATGTTCGACGAGAGATAGAGCCTCGAGCGCAGTGGCGGTGAGCTCCTCGGCCTGCTCGCCGCATGATGCGGATGGAGCCATGGCACACGAAGAAAAAACCGGGACAGGAGGGTGACAAGGAAGAGACGTTTTGAGGAAACAGCAAAGAAGCTGGACGAAGGTAGGACGATTTTAAAAAAAAAACATACAATACAAGACTAGTTGGTTCGGGAGGAAAGTTGGTCAATTGGGGTTAAAAGAGAATCAGAACACACAAGGTGAGGGACTCGGGAACAAAAAGGAGGGATGAGGAGAACTTCGATGATGATAACCTAAACCTTTGAAGGCGCGCGATGACAAAATGGGGAGCGTGTCTTGGTGGTTTGGACAGTTTGAATCGGGAAAGGGAGAATGCCGGAGGAGCGAGAAAGTTGCCAGGTGGTGGGGGTGGGGATTGGAGGATCAGGACAGTAGCGGATGGACGCCATACCATGACATCATGCGGGCCAGATCGGACGATCGGGCCAATCGGGCGGCGGGCGCGAGGCATGGCCCACTATAAGTGGCACGTAACAGTGGTACCTCATACTCAACCACCCACTTGTCACGAAGGGCCAGCGTTTCTCATAGAAACCACTTCGGTGGCTATCTGGTTGAAAATGCCGCAGGCTCAACAGTATGTGTAGCTTTTCTTCTCTTACCTTGCTGACATCACTGACGTTTTCCACTTGCTTTCCGCCCCTCTTCCACCCCTCTTTCCCCCCTCTTCCCCTGCTCCTCCGTCCCTCCGCCACAAACCTCTCGTCCGCTCCGATGTTCATTTTTGACCCCTTCCTTCTCACCTGCCCGATCAAACTGCCCACTAGCGCCCAATTCTCTGTTGTCCACGTGTAAATGCGCCACGTCCACACAATTTGCACCTCTTCGTCAGTTCCGATTGAGAAGTCACTGCGATTGTGTGTGACAGTACAACAGATGATCCAATTTTTGACGTATCATTTTACCATTGGTATGCTAACCGCATGTATCCCAGAGAGATCGACACTAAGGAGGTATGTATACATCAATTCCGCTTTAAAAAATGAGACGGGCTCTTCCTCACCTCATACCAAGGCAGACACACGATTCAAAAAAAAACTGTTGCTCCACCTCCCGCGGGGCTCGAACCCGCGACCAACAGATTAAGAGTCTGTCGCTCTACCGACTGAGCTAGGGAGGCTT
>JAUKWC010038565.1:0-13735 GCA_032356245.1 Endocladia muricata
CGTATGGGTGGCCTACGTCGTGTCTCTATGCGGTATGTATGACTTGAAATCACTGCAAGCTACCGAGTATGCTTTCGTTCGGTACATGGATTGCATTTCAACAATCGACGCTGTCCGTGATAATCTGCAACGCGTTTCCTTATGGTGCGCGACAGATGAGAATGTAAATCAGACGGAAAGTGTCTTCCTGCTTCCAGAGATGCAGCGACGAGGGCGTCAAGCTCTTACTTCTCCCTAAATTGGCCTGTGCCAGGTCTGCGGTATGATCGGGACAGCTCACGTGGTGCTGTCAAATTTCCATATCCCGCCTTTCACTCCCCAGCTCCACTGGCTCTACCATTGAGTCTACATACACAGGTTCTAAAGAGACCCTGATGTACGAACCTTCTTACCTGAGCCCTCCCCTTCAGCGGAAACCCCAATCTCTCTGCCCTACAATTAAACACACGAGAAAACTAAAATCTGATCGGTGACCTGCCTACATACAAGTACGATTTCCTTCCTTTTCTCTTTTCTGTGCGTCGACAGCTACTTGTTCTCTGCTCCAACTGCAACCAGTGTTACAGCAGCCCCGTGATTCGCCAGAACAGTGGCACCATCGGCGTGTTCACCTTCTGAACCGAATAGAGATGGCGCAGGAGTTGTCTCAGGTTGCACAACCTCCGTTAATCTGCCTGTCGGGCGCCACTGAGCTGCACTAATCTGGTGGTTCGGTACAGTCACAGCAACAGCTTGAGCCGGAGTATCATCGTCCCCATCCCGCTGCTCGTGGGTCCGCTTGCGAAATCTTTGCATCGAAATCGCCCTTCTCGGCCTTCTGGCCAGCGGAGCCATCGCTGTAAAGCTGCGTCATAGGCACGATAAGACAGACCAAGGCTCGGTGAGAAAAAAATGTTCGAAAACTACGTCGCAGCTGCTATTGACTGAGCAGTACAAGTGCCAGCTAGCAGCTACCACTGGTAGTGGAGTCTTCGTAAAGTCATGCACACACGGAGAGTGCCTGCAGACGTTTGAAGTATTATAAGCTTGAACGGGAGGACCGGAAGCAGGGGCGGAGGGCGTGCAAGTCGGCGTTCCGGAAAGGAAAGAAAATTCAGGCTTGGGTTATGTGAGTAATGACAGGGGTTGAGATCTGCACATGTGAAAACACATAGGCAGATGGATGTTGTTTTTCAGATTAAGGTTAGTACATCTATCTAGTCATGTGTTTTCACATGTCTCAATCTCAGCCGCTGTCACCAGTGACACCCCCGTAGTCTAAATTTTCATTAGTTCCCGAACCCCTTTTCTCTGCTATAGCGGCCCCCAAATCGCCCACTTTTCTGGGCGACCTTTCTCGCGGCTGAGCCCGGGTCTTTCTCAGCCCTCCGAGCGTTGCCTGGCCGCCAGATCTGGTTTTCAAACTCGCATGTAGTGTTTAAGTTTGTGTATCTGCACGCTTTTCTGGGACCTTCACGACGTACTTAGAAGGTCAACTTTTCCCCGTCGTTTATGAACAGCTTCGCGCCCTTCCGAATCTCACGTGTCGCACGGATCGTAACAGTGTGCAGTTAACGTAGAGCTCTCTGCTACAGCTTCCCCCGATCCTTGTAGAACACCACGCTCGTGTCTCGCGCTCTTGAAGTACCCTTCTCTTGCTCCTCGTCATCCGCAGGCAAGTACCGAGCGTCATTCACAAATCCGGCCACACAGAATGGTGCTGGTACATTGTAAATCTTATGCCTTGGACGTTCGTCGGACTCCGCCCGCCTTTCCATGAGAAAGGCTACACAATTGAAACGTTCTTTTTATACCTTCAGAATTTCGCCTCCGTAGATCGTCGTCTTCTCCCACGTGCGCTCACGCAAGTCTGAGTACAGGATCGGCCAATAGAAACGGAGGATCGTTTCTCCTTTCGCGAAGACCGGTCCGCAAACAACATGAGTCCCACACCTTCGTACTTCATCGTCGACGGATGCACCAGCATACACCCTGACGTGGCTTCCACACCCCGTATTGTCAACGGGTCTCCCGTGTCAAGCAGAGCGTGGCACTCTGCTGGCCAGCCATCCACCGACGGCTGTGAATAGCGCAGGGAAACCACGGCGTTTTTGGCGTAGTTCGCATTGATCCGGATTGTGTAGTCCGGTAGGCGTTCATACCGGAGACACCCAGCAGGAGCATGTGCAGGGCTGCTTCCCCTCCTGGCAGACAGATTCCGTTTCACGCCGGCCAAGTACGTTGTGGTATGCTCCAGAGACAGCGGAGAGCCACCAATGTCGCACGTGGTGCTCCCAACGCTTTCGTAAAAGGCCTTCCCCAAGCAAGGGAGAGCTTTGCTGACGTGGGATTCATCCCTGTCGCACCCCACGAAACCGCAGTGTCTGGGAGGCCCTATGAATGCTTCTGCAGCCATGCATGTACCACTGAACAGATCCTCCAGAAGGTCCTTGAGTGTCGAATATAATGGATATAGGTCAGCAGGGTAAGGGAAGACAAGGACAAGGAGGATACAAGTTCGATGAAGGAAGGTTGGCTGTGTATTGCCGGTCTTTACTCTCAGTTGCTCGAGAAACTCTGCTTATATGCAATTCTAGACTGCTACTCGGACCTGTCTACTCAATTCACCAACTCTCTCCAACCACCCGTACAAATGACCGCGGACACGCTTAGATCAACGATTCTATCTCTATCACTTGTGCATTTGCGTGTATACGTCCTAAACACCACCATTGCACAGCCTTACTAATCTCAGTGTCAGCCTGGACGCACTTCGACCGACACCATACATCATAGTAAGGCTGGATCCAGTTTGAGGTGCAGCACAGAACAAGCCGTACGACGGAGTGAGGCTGGATGTACCTCGACTCAAGAGACGAAAACAATCCCTGTCACGTAGGAAGGTGGCATGCACTTCCACTCGCGAGACCAGGATATCAGTAACAAGGAGTAAGACTGGATGCATTCTCAGTCACAAGACAAGACAATCAATATCACGGAGTGGGGCTGGATGCACTTCGACTCACACGACAAAACAATCGGTGTCGTGTAGTAAGGCTGGGTGCACTTTGACTCACAAGACTTGACGATCAGTTTGGAACAGTAACGCTGGAAGCACTTCGTGTCTACCGACGTCACCGCAGCATGCCTTGTTGGCATGTATATGTACGCGCATAAGAGATAGGCGTCCATGCTTTATTTGTACTCTGACGTAGCCGTACCGCCTAAATATTACAGGCAGATGGTGTGCACTGTCAAGCCCATGATTACATGCTTACTATGGTGTCAGCATAGTATCTAGCAGAACTGTACCTACAGTACCTACACGCAGACCAGTGCTCACGCCCGATCCAATCACCCACCATATATAGGCCTATAAGCCAATACACTTGCAATATTGGTTGCTTACATTACAGAAATACGTGACAAGTTCAACTTTGCACAAATTGTCGAAAAGTATAGTAACTTGGGGACCTTCGAAAACGTCACTATCGTCCCCAATAATTTTATTTTTGCCCTCAAATCGTGCCTCCCTGACCGTCTACCTCGTATGTGATGGTTATTCGAATAGAATACTGCAACACCAGCTCGCTCATGTACGTGGTGCTCTTCTGCACAGATCGAAGCATCTTCGTGCGACTCCCTCCGTCAGCTATTCTCACCACCTCTCCGGGATCCAGCCACTGGATCCCATCCATAGAGTTTGTCCAAGCTGCGTGCAAAGATTGCCTATACCCGTTGATCTGGTAGCATATCCGGGCCAACTGCAATCCAAGCGGCACATTCCTCCGCTAGAAGTCGTCAGCTCATCGCGTGACTGAGGCGTGGCCACATTCTTTTACACCCGTGTTTTCTGTGTGATGACCTCGAGCGCGGACGTTGACCATCGGCTGGTCCTCCACGATAAACATGAGTTCCTTCTATCCCGGTCCCCTCAACGAAATGGCCCGTCACTTCCTTCGGCGCACACCTCGCAGCTGTAACGCTTGAGGCGCAAAAGCGACATGCCGAATCGTAGATCACTACAGAAACTGATTTCGGGGCCGATTTTGGCTAATAGGGCGTCGAATATTGGGATGGAGGTGTTCATGTCGTTGTGGGTGAAGATATCATGTGCAGAGATGTCCGCTCACCACTTCTTTGTGGTATTGAACGCAGGGTCCATCAACCGCAGCTGAACTCTACTGTCCAGGCACTCACCCGAGTCTCCAGCGTGATGACTGACGAGGTTGGGGAAAATGCAGCTGTAGACACGGCAGTCGGACCTCATCACGCCGACCAACTCCGCCAGAGGGCTGCTCGACGGATTCTCCTCTGAGAGCGACTCTTCCGACACCTCCTCCGGCCGTGAAGATGGGCTAATCTGAGTGGCTGGTTCTGGTGCTTCACGAACGGGATGTTTTGGCTCCGGCAGCAATGGGCTAAGAGTGGACCGAAAAGTCTCACTAGCTTGCCCTATACGACTGTCTGCCACAACATCCCCCACTTCGTTGTCCCGACCTGGCAGGTCCAGCTCCACTTCATCTTTCAGCCGGGAAGACAAAGAACAAGGAGGCTGCGCGGATAGTCCCACACATGGCGTGGTGTTGGATAGTGTCACCGGCCGACGACGGTGCAGTCTCGTGCCTTCCAAATCGGCATCCGACAGCTCCGAGTCCACCTTTATAACCTCTGAACAGGCACGAACATCTTCAGGCATTTCACGCTGAAGCCCAAGCACCTATCTGGTATCCTCGCTCAAGTCGACAGAGACCCTTAGCAGGTGGTCATCGCGGGACTCAAAGCAGTCGAAATACGGCCATGTGCTCCGGTGCTTGAAACTGTACAAAGATTTGTTTGTAACGATGGCTTGCAAAATGGACATGAACAGATTTGTAACCGCCCGCATTGCTGCATTCTTCTAAGCCGCTCGGCTGCAAGCTACTGTACCGCTTCTAATCTCCTCCACACTTGCTACCCCATTCCGTTGCAGCGCGGTCTCCTGCGGGAGGGGTGGAAAGCCATCAGCGCGGGGCTTCAAAGCCACAAAGTGCTGAACATGCGGACAAAACAGAAGGTAGGGTCCGACTATCGCGTCGCACTCCGAAACTGCCACTGCCCCCGCCAGCTTCGTTCACGCCCAAGTCATCAGGTGCATAGTAAACGCGAGACGATTTCCACCTCCATCTATCTTCTTCATAGCGAGTACACGTTTGCCGCCATGCGTCGAGTGGCGCATGTTGATCGCGTGGAAGAAGATGAGAACCTGAATGGTTCTGGAGCGGCCAAAAAGAAAATGTTCCTGCGAGAAATACTTCCCGAACGTTCTTAATCTTAGAACGAGTGAGCTCGGCGGCAACAACAAGGGACACCCCAGAGTTTTTCGAGCTCAACGCTCCATCCGCGATCTCCGCGATCCTTTTGTCTTTTCGGGTCAGCAACATGATTGACAGCGCTAAAAGCACTATCTGCTCTATCTACTCGCTGCCCAGCTTGTGAGAGGCCGGGCTGTCTCTCTCGATAAAAGTGCAGAGGTCGTTGCCAGGCTTACGCTGCTTGCTCTCCGCCGCGGCAATTTCCTTGATGGCCATTGAAGCCTTGTCGTGTGATGCGAGGAGAAAGTCCAGGAAAGCCGACATGTAGAACTTCATAAGGTCAAACTTCTCCTTCAACTCGGGTGAGGAGAGAACGGCAATGAACGAGGGCAAGCATATGCAGGCTGTCCTGGGCCGACTGAGTTCAGTCGGCGGCATGGTTATCATGCGGAGAGAAACGAAAGACAGAAAGAAGCCCAGGAATGATGGGAATGTAAGGCGTGAGGAGCAGATCCTCGCGAGTGAAGCAAGGAAAACCATGTCCAGAGAAGTACATGAAGGAGAGACGATAACGAAGCAAGAAAAAGACGGGAGACCGCGTCCATATATCGGTACCACAAGGGTGGAAGGTAATGTCGTGTAGGAGCAGGTGTGTGCCATATGTATTGCGGATAGGGAGGACGGATGCTATGAAAATAACATGCTCATACACGCTCATGTTTCTGTTCCGTAACAGCAGCGATGAGCAATGAGGCCTCCCTCACGAAAGTTGGGAAAATAAGTGGATTATCCAGGGTGCGGGTGGGTGTCGCTAGTGACAGGGGCTGAGATCTAAACATGTCAAGACACATGAACAGACGAACATGCGATCCTCCCGCTAAAGAACAACATTCGTTCGCATATGTATTTTCACAAGTGCAGATCTCTGCCCCTGTCATTATTGACACCACCCAAGCGTGAGTTTTCTTTACTTTCCGGAATGCCCATTTACAGGCCCTAAGCGCCTGATTACAGTCCTGCCGTTGCAGCTTGCGATACTTCAAATGTCGGCAGGCACTCTCCCTGTGTGCATGAATTTACAAGGGCACCAAGACCACTGGAAGCTGCTTGCTGGGACTTGTACTGCTCTCGTTCAGAACAACTGCGACGCAGCGTCTAATTTCTTCTTCTCACCGAGCCTCGGTCTGTCCTGCCCTGCCTGTCGCATAGATTAAGGTCGATGGATCTACAGGCCAGAAGGACGAGAAGGGCGCTTAGGATGAGAATATCTTGCAAGCTCACCCACGAGCAGCGGGAAGGGGACGGTAATTCTCCGGCTGCGCCTGTCGCTGTGATAGCACCAAGCCGCGAAGTTAATGTAACTCAGCGGCACCCAACAGGCAGATTGACGGGGGTGGTGTGGCCGCAATTAACGACATCTCCGTCTCTGTCTGGTCCGGAAGGTGAGCAAGCCGATTGGGCCACTGTTCTGGCGACTCACGGTCCTGCTATCAAACTGGCAGTTCTACTGGACCGTGTTGCCAACCAGATTCCTGGTTGGCGTTCATGTATTCATTCTGACCGCAGCTTGAGTGCAGCCAGCTTGACGCTCCTCGCCCAAATTGCGTCCGCTCTGCGCATCCGCACGGCCGGAATTGCCGCTCGTGTGGGCTCGCATATCCGCCGTGGAGCAGGGCAAACTCATCGTACGACCCTACGTCTTCCTGGTGCATTCAGGGAGAGACCCTCGTGGCCTCCACCTCCGCCCACGCCGTCTGGGACAAGGGTTAAGAGTTCGGCTGTAGCTCGCTCACAATCGATCTCGCGTGAGCAGACGGAAGAGCTACAAACGAGGCCTACCGAGCAGACGAGTTTGGTCGGGACGGAGGAGCAAGAGAGTGGTGGTGTGAAGACAACGTTCAACGGCTACAAGGAGAAAATTCGGCAGGGCAATCGAGATGATGTTGAGGTGCGAATGAAGACCCGCGCAACAATTTCCGAGTTGCTGTGACCACAAGCCGAATAAGAGGATGTCAATCAAGAGAAAGAGAGCCTACGCGTGGCTCGCGAGATTTCTAGCGGCACCCAGCAGGCCACACTGCGTGTCGGAACTGAACGTGCTAAAAGGCGCAAGTGTATGAGACAAGTGGGGGCAAAGTACATTGGTATTGCCAGGATCATCGCGAGGCAGATTCCACAATGGTGCCAACGCGAAATAGCTGAGCTGGACCCAAGAAGTTTTTTTCCAGTCCGGAACAGAGCGCGTGGCAGTGAGCTGTGTTTGGGGGGGGAGCTTTCCCTGGACGGCAGGGAGCGTGTCCTGCCGATTCAACCGATGGTTCTTGACAATCGAAGGGAGTACTATACGCGTTCCTACGACGATGAGGCGACGGATCTGGTTGCAATGGTGTGTGCAGAGCTTGGCACCGGGAACTGGTCATCCTTGTTTTTGTGCGCCGAATCCCGCCGGGAGTGTGGGGAGGGTGTTTCAACGGACGATGCTCTATGTGCGAGGATGAGGCAGAAAGTCTCTGACCTGATGAGCGCGCGGAAGAGAAACGCTGCAGAGAAGCCGTTCCAATGCCTTACGTATTTCTTTTTGATGTCGCCAAAGACCACGTATGTGTCGGATAGCGCGCGGGTGTCGCGCTCATCTCAGGCACTTCAAGCGTGGATACGGCTGGGGAGTTCAGCAGGGGAGCAAGGAACTCTAGACTCCTCATGGTGGCGACTCAGCAAGGTCGGGGATCTAACATACGGTGATTACTTTGTGTCGGAGGAGGTGTGTGGTCTTGAGCAGGGTGACGTACTGTTTGGAGGCGTTTTGTGGAGACTTGTCCTTGATGAGTTCAGAGGATACCATGGTCAATAGGATGGGACGTCCGCGGACGGGTCCATCCTGCAACTCGCACGCCGGGACGCCTGGCTGGCCACAGTGGTATCATGCCTGCAGTCTACTCAGGCCTATGGCGGCCAGCGCCAACGCATTGACAGCCTGGCATTTTCCAAGTACCCGCCCTTGGCAATCGCGCAGATACTATGCAGCGTTTGCAGCGGTTAATGCCGCACTGTTGCGCAAGAGATATTTCGGTACAGTTCTGTGGTTTAGGGGGCGTTATGTGAGTCGATGAATGACGGGATGGAAGGGCCTGGTGAGGAGAATGGCGAAGATTTCTTAGCGCCTGCTCCCGGAGTGGCCACAAATGTAGTGAAGGCGGGTTCAGAGAACAACTTTTATATGGCGGTACGGAAGACTTGGTTTTCGGACATCATCTCTAGTAAGCTTGGGGGTGTTGTCGATTGCTACATTGCACGTGCAGACTCAAGCGAGAGATGGTATGAAGTTTGCTATAGCGCGTCTGGCCTTTTACGGATTCAGGTCACATCTGTGGATTCGTCCCCGCGCCTTGTAGTTGGAGTAGAGGACGAGTAATTTTCGACGCGCAGAAGGGAGAAAAGAAAAGAAACTGTACTTGTATGTTAGTAGGTCACCGAACAGATTGTAGTTTTCTCGTGTGTTTAGTTGTAGGGCAGAGAGATTGGGGTTTCCGCTGAAGGGGAGGGCTCAGGTAAGAAGGTTCGTACATCAGGGTCTCTGTCGAACCTGTTTATGTAGAATCAATGGTAGAGCCAGTGGAGCTGGGGAGTGAAAGGCGGGACATGGAAACTTGACCGCACCACGTGAGCTGTCCCGATCATACCACAGGCCTGGCGCAGGCCAAATCAGGGAGAAGTAGGAGCTTGACGCCCTCGTCGCTGCATCTCGGGAAGCAGGAAGACACTTTCCGTCTGATTTACATTCTCATCTGTCGACCACCGTAAGCAAACTCGTTGCAGATTATCACGGACAGCGTCGATTGTTGAAATACAATCCATGTACCGAACGAAAGCATACTCGGTAGCTTGCAGTGATTTAAAGTCATACATACCGCATAGAGACACAACCTAGGCCACCCATACGATGTATGTATGTTCTTCGTCGTCAGCAGCAAGGAGCTCGAGGCTGAGTCGCTGCCGTTTCGTCTACCCGAAGCTGCTATTTGCACGAACACGCTAAATGGCAGGTTTCAGCATTGGGTCGAGTCGAATGACACCCAGGTCGGGATCATAGTCTTCTACCGAAACGCAGATGCCGTCAAGAACGTGGCCACTTTCGACGAAAGTAATTTGGAGAGTGTCAGATGTGTGGACCAAACGTTGCTGGAGAACCTCGGCGTGGACAAGTTCTAAACGCACAGTGGTGCCCTGGTCACCAAGCTAGGCAAGAAGATCAATGGAGATGTCAGGGGATTCTCCGCGTAGTGATTGAAGCATTGCCGAAGTGAGACGGACTTCCTCGTATCCAAGAAGCGGCATGGCGAGGGTTCTCAAATTGGTGAGTTCGAAGGGCTACATTTTGAAGCCTTCCCTCACAAGACGCAGCCCGTGCCTCTCGTTGAGATTCCTGTGCGGGGCAGTGAAGCGACTCGGTTGGGAGACGGAGACGACTTGACTTTGAGCGGCAGCAAGTTTTTCGGAGTTCTCGATTCTGCGGACTTTTTTGTCCATGGCTGTTGCTCTTCGCTTGGAGGTGCGGCGGTAGTCTTGCTTGAATGGGGGATAAGCATGTTCACAAACACCTGCATCTAGATGTTGTAGGCCTCCGAAGCTGCGGATGCCATCAGCAAGGTGGGCTCAGACATGAGACTTGAGGGTCTTCAGCCAAGTCGGGTGGTGGTCTCCAAACATGTGGAGCACGGAGGCTTTAAACTTATTGACACGGTCCTCTGCGTTGTGAAGCTCGGCGGAGCTACAGAGCTTCTCTAGTCCCTGTCTCGAGCTCAGTGTTAGAATTTCTGAGTCCTGAGCGGAAGTAGAAGCGATGGCCACGGCGTCAGGGTCACCACAACCCCATCTATGGTTCATGCGATAATTGGAAAAACCGTGTCTATGTACTTGTAGTGTTTAGCCTCCAGCATGCCCCAACTTCCTTCGTTTGAGTAGAGTTGGTTTAGGCGACTGCGTTTCTCGGAGGCGGAGAAGTAGACTTATAGGCTGGGAACGTAAAAGTCCCTCCGAATGGCAGCCTGAACTGTACCGACTCCGAGAAGGAGTGCAGTGCGAATGGTTCTGAACTGCTTCCGACTATTGCCGGCGAATGCTTTCTCCGTCAGTAGGACGGGGGAGTCGAGCCTAAGAAATATACATGTCTCGGTAAGCTCGGAGATGCCCAGGTGGAGGTTGTAGAGCGGTTTGAAACCAAAAATGGGGTGCATGTCGAGACGGAAAACAGATGGAGGGAGGGGACATGTTTCCAGAAATGATTGCACATCCGCAGGGAGGAGGGGGCGATGGTTTGTTCTGCCTGTGCGGTAGCAGATCGTGCCTGAGCCAGCCTGCCCAGCTTTGCATTAGCAGCGGCGTCGGCTTCGAGGTAAGCCACTTTTCTGCGAAGATGGATGGTGGACAGAGTGGTGCGCGGTGGTATTGAGGCAACTGAAGTGTAGAGATTTGAAGGCACTTTGCAACGGTGGCAGGGTTGGCTGGTCTTGGTGCTTCATCGAGTGCCGATAGTGCCCTTCGCCTCAAGTATATCGCAACAGTAGCTGGTGAAAACTGGGTGACATTTGCACAGACCATGGTAGGCATTTTACCATGTAAAGCCGACTAGGGCTTCTTCATACAGGGCTGATAGTAGAGAGTGCAGGGCGGAGTATAGTATGGAGTTTCTGGTGTCTCGTGCGGGAGTATTCGACGAAGGTGGAAGAAAGTCAAAATCTCCGTCGTCCACAGTGGGGAAGAGCTGGACATGGAGATAGGCAACGCCGATGTGTCGAGGCATTATGTAGCTTCTCCGGAAAGTGGCAGTGAAGTTGAGGACAGAGCTTCAGACGGGATGGGCAAAGAGGGTGCTGCTCCCAAGTGTAGTGGCGAATATATTCGTATAAATCTGTATGCAACCTACAAACGAGCGTGTCGTCGACGTCCCCGTGTCCCGGATGGCACCCTCGAGTTCGATACGCGTGACTTCTTCCGTGAAGTCTCGACAAACTCGTCGGTACACGTCGGTCTGCAGGAGATGCGCGAAGAGATGCAAGTCGCTCTGCGGGGGGTCACCACGGGAGCGAAAGTAGCGTGGCCCTGTGTTGGCTTGCGGTACTTGCTGTCGCAGGATCCAGGCAGGGTTTCGGAAGTAGGCGGCTACAAAGGAAGTACCGCTGAGGTCCTACACACGGGTTGGAAAAAAGCCCTGACGGTGAAGCTCTTTCTCGACAACGGCGAGTGCGAGGGAGCGGAACGCCTGTCAGGATCGAATGCGGTCGCCAAAACGGGGGAGAGAGAAGTCCGGATCCGCCAGAATGGAGATGAACCCTTCAACCGTGCCCGCGCCGGCAGCCCTCTCTTCTTCGGCAAGAGGAACTACGATTGGTTGTATGGGGAGGTTGGTCACACTAGTGGTGCGTTCTGCACCAGGGTGACACAGGAAGGGGAGCAAGGGAAGCATAGGCACCGGAGCCTCATTAGAAAGGATGTTGCCCTCGTAGTGGACAGGAGTTTCTGGGGCGGGTGAGCCGCACGGAGAAGTAGGGACGAGCTCGGCCGGTCGGGGTGCTCGAAAGTGACACTGTTGTTCGTGTTTGGAAAGGGAGTACGCGTCGGAATAGAAGTAGGCCCGGTACCCAAATGAGCAGCGCACATTGAGGGCTGGAAAAGAAGGCTACAGGGAGAAGGGCTCGCGGGAGAAGTGGGAGAACGGAGCGGTAGGACATTTTTGGCTAGTGGAGCTGTCTTCTTATTTTCACTACGTAAAAGACGGTAGGTACGCAGGTGAGCACTCCTGCGTTCACGAAACCCAGTGCACGTCTCGTGCATGTGGAAATGGTGAAGGTCGCAGACGAGACGTCCCATTTCACACAAACGCACACTATCGGCTGTGTCGACAGGAGAGCACCATGTATTTGCTGACGGCTCCTACAATGAGAGGTATGATTCGACAACCAGTGATACTGTTGTATGGATAAGTGAAAGAGTTTCAAACTTTCGTATGGCGTAGGGTTCTTTCAAGGCACGGCGGCAAGATTGGGCACCGCAAGAACCTGCTGCAGGCCATATTGAAACTTAATTTAAAACGCAGCGACGCGGGACGCCACCTCGTGAAATTTGCAATGGTACCCGGCCGTCAACAGAAATTACTGAGCGACGGTTCTTCCTTGTCACGCCAAAAGGTGCACATGTAAGCAGCGCGTACTCGACACGGTATTCGCACGGGCGAGAAGCATTTGTAGGGGATGGGAGGGCATGTTGAAGAGTGGCGAGACGTGTGGCATGTGAGGCGATGTTGAAGAGTGGCGAGACGTGGGGCATGTGAGGTGACGGGGAGAGTGCGGGCTGTTGGAGGTGGAGAGGGTGAGGGAGTGCGGGCGGCGGTAGGGCACGAATGTGAAGACGTAGGCCCATGTAAATAAGCCAGAAGTACTTTTTATGTAGCAGTGTGGATATGTAGAAAAACAAGACCGGGCTTTCACCGCACGTAGTCAATGTTCGGTTTTGTTTCCCTGAGTGCGGTGCGCAGCTGCACTTGTCGCAGATCCGAGGGCAGCAATACTGCATGTCGAACCGCGAGAAGTGTGGTTGTAGTGCTGTATGACTATGGATAGACTTCCACAAGTCGCAGTACACCGCGGAGTATAACTACGTCCTGGAATTCTACAGGACATTGTATACCAGCTTGTATTACTAGAGCGGGAATTTTAAGATGTGTAGTTCGAAGTCTAGTATATATAGGCCTATATTTGCACTTGGTGGAAGCCCAAGCCTAGTAATCTTGTTCCCGGACGTTGGCGGGATAGATTTCCGAGTTTTGTAATACTGGACCTGGACTTCCGCTTGGCGGTAGTGTAAGTGTAGTAATACTAGACCTGGAACTGCGAAATATGTAGTAAACCACGGTTATTATCAGACCTCGTACTGCACTCAGTGGAAGTCCGGATTCACTTCCGGAAACTCTGCCGTGATTGACAGGAAACATACTCTCTAAAGCTATACTCGCAGATATCGACCGAACAGAAGTCGAAGCAGGGCCATGATGTCCGGAAATTTACTATTGCTATGTCCGCGTCTGCCTTTCTTGTCAATTTAGCTAAGTCCCTCCCCATAGCGGGGTTTGCGCGGGCTGTGCGGCCCTTCGCAAAGCTAGTGCCGTTCGATTTAGGCCGAGACTGCTATGAACGTAATTTTGGTTATGTTCGGCCGGCCTACGAAATTACTTCGCGGCACTGAAACCTCCACGACGGTGTCCTCCTAACTAGACACCTACTTTTCGATTTTAAACGGCTTCAAATGGCAGCTCAGACATGGACGGCATCCGTGTGCGAGCCGGAGGTGGGACAGCACTTTACGGGCGGATGTAGGGCAATTCTTCCCATGTGTCATCTCGTATTTTTCGTGAAGTAGGGCACACTCTTTCAATGGCCCCTCATCGTCGGGGGTTTCTGTGAGTGTGA
>JAUKWC010038576.1:0-13732 GCA_032356245.1 Endocladia muricata
CTTGTCCGCAGTGCCGACCGGCAGCTGGTTCGGAACCTTGTCGTCAAACATCTGCGGGGCACCTTCACGTTGGCCCGAGTTCTCCTGGACAGCCTTGGACTTCTCAGCGGCCCCTCGTCTCGACTGCTTCACTGCCCTTTTCACTCGACCATACTTCCCCGACTGCAAAATCTCCACAGGTTGAGGCGTTGACGGTGAGGAGGGTGCAACTGTTGTCTCCTCGGGAAGCGCTTTTCTCGCGGGCATCACTCCTGGGGCCTTTTGCGTACGGATTGCTGACTCGAGTGCAGTCGCGTGGGAAGAAGGAGGACGCCACGCAGAGCGGCGTATAGGAGGCACTGCACCTGTCGTCATCACGCGAGCCGGGGCGGCGTGCTTGTTGCGCCTGGGAGCAAAGTGCTGAGTTACCTTATTCGCGAAGCGCGTAGCACTGGCCTTGTTCTATGTCTCCAGATCTTCTGCAGAGCCGTTGTATCTCTTGGAGAAGAGGCGCATCGGCTTCAGGGAGAGCTCTGTGACCGAAATTCTGAGGAGTTTCGATTGAGCAATCTCAGTCCTCAGAAAGTCGTCACAACCAAGGCACTTGCCGTTGCCATCCTTCTCGAACAAGTGTACGCAGCCTTGGAGAACCTGGCGCGCGCACGCGTAGAAAGCTTCAAATTCAATCTTTCCGTCGCTGTCCGCGTTGTTGGTGAACCGCGATTCGGAAGTCATGAACAGAACTACGACCTGATGTCTCTCCGACCAAAGATGCTGGTCATTAAAGTGAGTGATGCCGGGGTTTTTAGAGGTGGAGATGTCGACGGTCAGGTCGCGCACCACTTTCACGGGGCCTGAGTCTCGTGGAAAGATCTTAGCTACGCGTACATAGCGGCGGTAGGCAGACAGGCTCGTTGCTGGGAGCAGAATGGCCTTCGTCATTGATTCCTCAGTTCACTTCTCACTCAACGCCAGTGGGTACATGTCGTTCTCCACTGCTAGAGCTTGCATGAAGTGGATGACACTCTTGAGGTAGTGAAAGCACGACTTTTCGATGCGGACCAGTCTGGCGGACGTGTTCTGCTGCGACGTGTCGGACATGATTTCCATATCGACGATGTCCCTTCCGTCCTTTCGGCGGATAAAACGGACGTGAAGGCGCTGGCGAGCCCATGCCGCACCGTCCTTTCCCTCTTCCAGGCTAACGATAGCTTCGCAGCGACAAAGACCGTCCACCATAGCACACTTCACACCTTCGCGCAAAACTGTGTCGTCCTTGATGGTCTCGTCAGTAATATTCAGTAGCGAAGGATTGTGGCACCGTCGCACTGTTACCAACATGACACCAATGTCGTACTTGTAGCCAAGGCCGACCATGCTAGCATGCAGGCCGTCGATGATGGCGTGCGTGCTTTCGAGAAGAACATGTGGCGGCTGTATGGTCTGCGCAATATATGTGTAGACCTCGATGGACTCGTAGTCGGCCTTTCAGAATGTCTGACACGACAGCAGCTACTCCTCGACCTCCACGGGAACCATAGCAGGTTACTCACCGTCTGAACTGTCTGGTACTCGACGGCGGTCGGACGAAGGGCGCGCCTGGCATGAGTCGTCTTTGCGCTGGCGGTTGCGTAGTTGCGACTGCGATGGAGAGGGCTGCCCGCCCGTTTAGGCCCAGAACTCCTCCCGTATCGCCGCGGGCTGCGATTCCGGCTCCAGTCGCACCCTCGGCTGCGGCTCCGTGGCCAGCGTGAGGGGGTGGCGGGTGGAGGTCATGATGGGAAGTTTTTCGGTCATTTCGGAAGTACTCTACTGGCGAGGAAGGATCAACCCTGCGAATGAAAGAGGAGGGATGCTATAATGGGAAAGCGGAGAAAACGAGAAAGGATTCGTGTGCGGGGGGGGGGGTGGGGGTGCACGGGTGACGGTAAAGAATGGAAGGAATGAGAGATGAAAGTGGTAGCGCAGGAGGGGTACAGAAACGACGGCCAAGAAAGGTTCAAAGGGCACGTTTGGCGGCAATTATCGTTGCGCACGAAAAGAATCAATTCTGAGCACGCCTCATTAGCTGCATTTCACGTTTGAAAACGATGGTATTTGTAAGAACGATAGGGTGACACTAATGACGGGGGTTGAGATCTAGACATGTGAAAATACGTAGGTAGGTGAAGGTAGTTTTTCAGGTTAACTTTCGCACATCCATCCTCTCATGTGTTTTCACATGCGTAGATCTCAGCCCATGTCACTAGTGACACCACGCAAGTCTGAGTTTTCGATACTTTGTGGAATGCTGATTTGCAGGCCCTCAGAACCTGCTTGCTGGCCTGCCATTGACGCTTGTTCTACTTCAGACGCCAGCAGGCACTCTCCGCGTGTGCATGAATTTTCAGGGGCCCCACTACCAGTGGTAGCTGCTAGCCGGGACTTGTACTGCCTACTTCACAACAACTGCGACGTAGTTTTCAAACTTGTTCTCCTCACCAACCCTTTCTCTGTCCTGTCCTGCGTCGGGTGCAGCTGTAAATCAATGGCTCTGCCGGCGAGAAGGACGAGAAGGGCGGGTCTGATGCAACGATCCCCCAAGCGCACCCACGAGCAGCGGGAGGAAAAGGATGATGCCCCGGCCGTGCCTGTCGCTGTGACTGCTCCAAGCTTCGTGGTTAATGCAACTCAGCGGCACCCGGGAGGCAGGTTAATGGGGATTGTCCAGACCAAGAAAACGCCGGCGCCGTCCCTGTTTGGTCCAGAACGTGAACAAGCCGATGGTGCCACTGTTCTGGCGACTTATGGTGCTGCTGTAAAACTAGCAGCTCCATCAGGGTATGCTGCCAACCAGATGCCCTCTTTTCGTTTGTCCATTCATTCTGACCGCAGCTCGAACACAGCCAGCCTCAGTGTCCGGACCGGATCTGTGTCCGCTTCGCGCGTGAGCTTGCCTGGCGTTGCCGCCCAAGTGCTGTCGCACATCCGTCACGGAGCAGGGCAAACTCATGTTGCGACCCTGCGTCCTCTTGGTGCATTGGGGGTGATACTCTTTTCGTCTCCACCTCCACCCATGCCGTCCCGGACAAAGGTTGACACTTCCGCTGTAGCTCGCTCACAATCTATCTCGCGTGAGCAAATGGAAGAGCTATAAACGATGCTTGTCGAGCAGACGTACAAGGTCAGGGCGCAGGTGCAAGAGATTGCTGGTCTCAGGACAAGGGTCAATGATTACAAGGAGAAGCCAGGGCAGGCCAATCAAAAGCTTCTTGAGGTGGAGGTGTCGACTGAGGCAACGCTTTCCGAGTTCCTGCGACTACAAGCCGAATTCGAGCATGTCAAGCATGAGAACGAGAGCCTACGCGTGGCTCTTGGGATCTTTGGTGGCACCCAGCAGGGCACATCGCGCGCCGGAACTGGACATGGTCGGAGTCGCAAGCATATGATACAAGTGGGGGCAAAATACATTGCTGTTGCGAAGACCGTCGAGAAGCAGATTCTGCAATGGTGCCACCGCGAAACTGCCGAGCTTACCCTAACAAGCTCTGCTCCAGTCTGAAATTAGGCGGGTCGCAGTGAGCCGTGCGTGGCGGGGGAGCTCTCCGCAGACAGCTAGGAAGGTGTCGTGCCGAGCTTTGCACCGGAAACTGGTCGTCTCTCTTTTTGGACGCCGAATCCCGCCGCGAGTGCGAGGAGGCTGTCTCAACATACTTCGCTCTATGTGCAAAGATGAGGCAGACAATCTTTGACGTGACGAGCGCCCGGAAGAAAAACGCTACAGACAAGCTGTTCCAATGCCTTTGGCATTTCTTCTTGATGTCGCGGAACACCACGTTTGTATCGGACAGCGTACGGGCGGAGCGCCTATCTCAAGCACTTGAAGCGCAAGTGAAGGTGATGGGTTCAGAAGGGGAGCAAGGGACTCCAGACTTCTCATGGTGACGACTGAGCAAGGTCGAGGATCTAGCATACGGTGATTACTCTGTACCGAAGGAGTTGTGTGACCTTGAGGAGGGTGACGTACTGTTCGAAAAATCTTTGGGGTGACACGTCCTTTTCCAGTTCCAAGGCTACCATGCTCAACAGTACGGGACGTTCACGTACGGGTCTACCATGCAACTCGCACGCCTGGACGCGTGGCTGGCAACAGTGGTATCCTGCAGGCAGCACGCTGGGAGCCGTGGTGGCCAGCGCCACCGCACCTACAGCCTGACGTTTTCCAAGTACCTGCAATTGGCAACCGTGCAGATACTATACAGCGTTTGCAGCGTTCCATGCCTCATCGTTCCGCACGAGATGTTTCAGTATGGTTCTACTGTCGAGGGGGCGTTGTGTGATTCGGTGAATGAGGGGATGGGACGGGCTGGTGAAGAGGATGGCGAGGATTTGTTAGCAGGCGCCCCTGGAGTAGCCACAAGCGTGGTGAACGTGGGTTCAGAGAACAACTTTTATGTGGCGGTACAGAAGACGTGGTTCTCGAACAATATCTCCGGTATGCTTGCCGGAGTTGTGGATTGCTATGTTGCACGTGCAGACTCAAGCGGGGGGCCGTATGAACTTTGCTATGGCGAGTCTGGCCTGTCACGGAGTCCGGCCACAGCTCTCGATTCTTTCCCGCGCGCCGCTTTCGGAGCAGAAGACGGGTATCCCTCGACGCATAGAAGAGAGAGAAGGAAGGAAATCGAACTTGTATATTGGTAGCTCACTAAACGGCCTATAGTTTCCTCGTGTGTTAATTCTAGTGCAGAGAGAATGGCATGTCCGTTGGAGAGGAGGGTTCAGGTACGACTCCTCGTGCATCAGGGTCTCTGTAGAATCTGTTTATGGAGAAGCAATGGTAGAGCCAGTGGAGCTGAGCAATGAAAGGGGGATGTGGAAATTTGACTGCACCAAGTGAGCTCTTCCAATCATAGCAGATGTCATGCAAAGACCAAACCAAGGAGAATCAGAAGCTTTATACCCTCGTCGCCGCATCTCTGGGAGCGGGACGGGATTTTCGATGCGATTTACATTCTCATCTGTAGACCAACGCAAGCAAACGCATCGCAGAGTTTCATGAACAGCGTCGATTGGTGGAATACAATCCATGTACCGAATGAAGGCATACTCAGTAGGTTGCAGTGATTCATGGTTATGCATACGGGAAAGAGACAGAACCTGGGCCACCCATACAGTGTTTGTGTGTTCTTCTTGGTCGTCGGCCTGAAGCACGAACCTGAATCGCTGCCAATTCGTCGGGCCGAAGCTGCTATTTGCATAAACACACTGAATGATATGTTTCTGAATTGAGTCGAGTCGAATGACATTCAGTCCGGGATCATAGTCGTTGACGGAGAGAAAGAAGCCGCCGAGAACGCAACCACTTTTGACGATAGTAATCTGGAGATTGTGACATGTGTGGACCGAATGCTGCTGGAGGAGCTCGGCGTGGACAAGGTTCGGCAGCACAGTGGTTCACTGGTCACCGAGCTGAACGAGAAGATGGATGCAGACGTCGGGAGCTTCTCCGCGTAGTAATTGGAGTGTCGCGGCTGTGCGGCGGCCTTCGTCGTTTCCAAGAAGCACCAGAGCGAGAGTTCTGAAGTGAGCGAGCTCGCGGAGGTATTTCTGAAGCTTTCCCTGACAAGACGCGCCCTGTGCCTGTCGTCCAGATTCCTGTGGGGGGTTGTGAGTGGGCGGGATTGGAAGACGGAGTCGATTTGAGCTCGAACGGCAGCAAGGTCTTTGGAGTGCTGGATTCGGCGAACGGTGTCGTCCATGGCTGTTGCCCTTCGCGTCGACGTGCGGCGGTATTCTTGCTTGAATGCAGTGTGAGCGTGTTCACAAACACCTGCATCTAGATTTTGTAGGCCTCCAATGTTGCAGATGTCATCTGCAAGGTGAGTGAGGAGATGAAACTTGAGGGTCTTGAGCCTAGTCGGGTTGTGGTCCACAAAGATGTGGAACATGGGGGCTTTCAACTTATTGACACGTTCTCTTAGGGTGTCAGCCGCGGGTAAGCTCCAGTGGTTCTTTAGTCCCTGTCTCGAGCTGAGTAGTAGAACTTCTGAGTACTGAGCGCAAACTAATGCGAGGGGCGCGTAGGCAGCTTCATCACAGAAACCGTCTATGATTCCTGCGATAAGTGGAAAGACCATGTCAACGGACTTCGCGTGTTTGGCCTCCAGCATGCCGCCAACTCCTTCACTTGCGGACAGTCCGTTCAGGCGACTGCATTCTTCGGAGGCGGAGAAGTCGGCGTGTTGGCCGGGAACATAGAAGACCCTCTGAATGGCAGCCAGAACTGTGTCGACTCCGCGGAGAAGAGCGGTGCGGATGGTTCTGAACTCTTTCCGACTGTTGCCGGCGGAAGCTTGCGCTGTGAATAGGACGGGGGAGTCGAGCCTGAGAAATATGCATGTCTTGATTAGCTTGGAGATGCCGAGATGGAAGTTCTGCACCGGTTCGAAACCGGAAACGGAGTGCATGTGTAAATTAGAATTGGATGGAAGCACGGGGCATGTTTCCAGAGAGGATGGCAACCTCCGCAGGGAGGAGGTGGTGAGGATTTATTGTGCCTGAGCGGTGGCAGCTCGTGCCTCAGCGGGTCTGGCCAGCAATGTATGAGCAGCGACGTCGGCATCGAGGTCGACCACGTTTCTGCGCAGATGAATGGTGGACTGCGGGGTGCGCGGCGCGAATGAGGCGGACGAAGTGAGGAGATTTGAAGGTACTTCGCAATGGTGCCAGGGCTGGCGGGTTTTTGCGCCTGATCGAGTGCCGATGATGTCCTTCGCCTCGGGTATCTCGCAACAGTAGCTGGTCAGGATTGCGTGACAATTCCAGAGACGATGGTAGGCATTGAAGCATGTGAAGCCCAGGACGGCTTTTTCATACAGACGGGTATAGCAGAGAGTTCAGGGCGGAGTGTATTATGGAGGTTTTGGTGTCTGGTGCGCGAGTAGTCGAAGAAGGCGGAAGGACGTCAAAGTCTCTGCCGTCTACGGGGGGGAAGAGCTGGACAGGAGAATAGCCTACGACGGTGTGCCGGGACTTTATGCAGTGTCCGCGGAAAGCGGCACGGAAGTTGAGGAGAGTGAGATGCACGGGACAGGCAACGAGGGCGCTGTTCTAAAGTGTAGTGGCAAATTTATGCGTATAGATCTGTATGCAACCTACAAACGAGTGGGTCCCCGACGTCCCGGTGTCCCAGATGACACCCTCAAGCTCACTACCCATGACCTGTTCCTTGAGGTCTTGACGAACTCGGCTGTGCACGTCAGTCTGCAGGGAATGCGCGAAGAGATGCGTGTCGATCTGGGGGGGGTGACCGCAAGGGCGGAGTAGAATGACTCTGTGCTACCTTCCGCTGCTTGCTTTCGCAGGATCTCGACAGGGCCCCGGAAGTAGGCATTTCCGAAGGACGTACCGGTATGGTCCAACACACGAGTTGCGGAGGAGCCCTGATGGTGAAGCTAGTTCTCGACAAGAGCGAGTGTGAGGGAGCGGTACTCTTGTGAGGAACGAATGCGGTCTCCAAAGCGCGCGAGAGAGAAGTCGGGATCCCTCAGGATAGAGATGATCCCGTCGACCGTGCGCAGGCCGCCATTCCTCTCTACCTCGGCAAGAGAAACTGCGATAGATTGTGTAAAGAGGTCGGTCTCACTGGTGGTCGGTTCTGCATCAGGGTGACACACGAATGAGAGCAAGCGAAGCAGACGCGCCGGAGCCTCATCAGATAGAACGTTGTCATCGTAGTGGACAGGAGGTTCTGGAGCGGGTGAACCTTGCGTAGAAGTAGGGACGAGCTCAGTCGGTCGGCGTGTTCGGAAGTGACACTGTTGCTCGTGTTCGGAAAGGGGTTACGTTTCGGAAGACGAGTAGAGGCAGTGCCGAAATTTGCAGGTCATATTTAGGGCTGGCAAGGATGGCTGCAAGGAGAAGGGCTGGCGGGAGGAGTGCGAGAACGGAGAGGTAGGACGCTTTCCACGGGTGGAGATGTCTTCTTGTTTTCACGAAGGACAAGACGGAAGGTCTAGTCGCGAGCACTCCCGCGTTCACGAAACTCAGTGCAGGTCTCGTGCACGCGGGAGTGATGAAGGTGGAAGACGGCGCGTGCCATTTGACACACATACACGCTATTGGCTGTGTCCACGTGGGAACATCATGCATTCGCTGACGGGTAATACAACGAGAGGTGGGAATCGAAAAGCAGTGATACTGTAATATTTCTAATTGAAAGATTTTGAAAACTTCGTAAGGTCCACGTTTTTTTCGTCTATGGTATTTCCAAGGCACGGCCGCGAAACTGTAGAACGCAAGAACCTGGCACAGACCCTAATTAAACCGCAGCGACGCGGGACGCCACCTCGTCAGATATGCGAAGGTACTCTGCCGTCCACTGAAAGTATTGAGCGAAGGTTTTTCCTTGTGATGCAGCGGCGTACACAGGTAAGCAGCGCGTACTCGAAGCAGTTTTCGCAGGTGCGCGAAGGTTTTGGGTGGGTCGGGAGGCGTCGTTAAAGAGTGGTGAGACGTGTGGTGTGTGATGCGATGCGGGGAGGGTGGGCTGTTGGAGGTGGAGAGGGTGAGGGAGCGCGGGTGAGGGAGTGTGGATGATGGTGGGGTGTGGTGAAAAAACTGGAAGGGATGGTGGACAAGATGAGAGCCGTCGTCGAATAGCGGCGAGATGTGCGGTACGCGATGCGGGGAGTGCGAGCTGTTGGAGGTGGGGAGGGCGAGGCAATGCGGGTGAGGGAGTGCGGGTGATGGTGGGGTGCGGTGTATGAACTGGAAGGGAAGGCAAACGGGGCTGTTGTCGTCGTTCAAGAGTGGCAAGTGGCATGTTGTTCGGTGCAATGCTGCGATTGCGGGCTACTGGAGGTGAAAAGGGCGAGGAAATGCGGGTGGTGGTGGAATGTGGTGTACAAATTGGAGGGAAAGGCGGGCCGGGCGGGTGGCGTCGCTGAAGAATGGTGGAACGTGTGGTGTGCGATGTGAGGCAGGGCGTGCTGGCCTTGGGAAGTGGAGATGGTGAGGGAGTGCGGGTGATGATGGGGTGGGGTGAACAAAGAGGATGGGAAAGCGGGTGGGGCGGGTGTCGTCGTGTAAGAGTGGCAAGGCGCGTGCCATTCGATGGGATGCGGGGAGTGCGGGCTGTTGGAGGTGGAGAGGGTGAGGTAATGTGGGTGAGGGATTGCGGGTAATGGTGAGGTGAGGTGAAGAAACCGGGAGAGATGGTGGGCGGGATGGGAAGTGTCGTGGAGGAGCGGCGAGACGTGTGGTACGCAATGCGATGCGGGGATTACGGGCTATTGGAGGTGAAGGGGACGAGGCAGTAGGGGTGATGGTTGTGCATGATGGTGAAAACGTAGATTCGTCAGAATACTCTAGAAGGGTTATACATGTAACAATACAGAAGTGTATTAGAACGAGATCGGACGTTTACCGCGCGCAGTGAACGTTCGGTTTAGCTTCAGTAACTACGCTGGGGAGCTGCACTTAACGCATTTCCGAATGCAGCAAAACTGCATCCGGAACCGCGAGAAGTGCCGTTGTTGAGCAGTAAGACTAGGAATGGTCTTTCACACGTCGCAGTACGCTGCGCAGTATAAATGCATCCTGGAAATCCACAGCCCGTAGTATATCAGTTAGTTTTACTAGATCTGAAACTACAAAATGTCTACTAAACTACGGGTAATACTAAACCTCGTACTGGACTCAGTGGACGTCCGCATCCATTTTCGGAAACACAGACGGAATCTTCCCCGAAAAAATACAGCACAACCAGTTGCAGCTCTTCTCCAAGAGACACGACGAACCTGAAGAATATCTTTGAAAGCGCAACAGGGCTAAGTATACACCCTTCGCGACAAAGGTGAATGGTCACTTGGTTGCCAGGCGTAGGGAGAAATCCGCCTCAGCTCAGGTCGAGGCTCCAGCTGGTGGACTTTCACGGTGTTGCTCTGCTCGGTGTGGTTCTACTTCCCACGCGACTGTATACCAGCCTACAGTTTCTCCACAGAAGACCTCGGCAACGCTAGGTGCGACGAAAGTGCTTTCGAGGAAGAGCATGGATGTACTCTACCTACGATCAACATCTTGGCTTGGGCAGGTTTAGCAGTCGCAGAAGGAAACCGTAGTCAAGAAGATCAGGAGGTAGGCGAGACCAGAGGTCTCGCAGTAGTTCAGGACTGAAAAATAGGAGAAGGAGAAGGCCGAGAGAACCAAGGCGGCCAAGGTGAAAACGGGACAATCTGAAGGTGCCTCGCGGATGTTCGACGATAAGGTTTCGAATCAGCTGCCGTTTGGCATTGGTGTCGACATCTCAGTCATGAAGTACATTGACAAAACCAGTGGTGGACTCGTAACATTTGAACCGGCAAACCTCGGCGGGGAGAAGTTGCGGCTGTTCATCGGAGAGGGCCTGCGCGGCAGGCCCTGGCTACTCCCAGTCCACAGTCCCATTCGCCACCGAGCGCAATTGTATCTCACATCGACGGTCGTCGTAGCGATGCGTTGGATGCAGTTCTCAATGGATGGTAACGGGTACTCTGGCGAGCTTGATGGTAGCGATCTGTGCCTCGACACCTGGAAGCCCAGTCCGTGTCAGATGCATATGTGGGAGACTCTGGCAGACGACGATGGGGACTGGGGCAGTCTGCATGGCTACTTCAAGAAGAGCTAAAGTGAGCTTCAGCAACTAAATTCTACATCCCATTCGATTTTCGCAAACTCCAGCAGCATTCGGCGCGGAACGGTCGAGTTTCTGACATTGACGCCCCAAAGGGAACCCCTTCAAGTTGAGAGGCAATTTGCCTTCATTGCGAGCACATTCCACAGACAGAAGGCCTTACAACAGGGACCGAATGAGACCGCATGAGTCCCGGCTGTGCGCAAAGGGGATGCCGAGGGCGGTGCAGTACAGAAAGAGCTCGAAATCGTCCGATACTCTATTACGCGCAGTCTGCTGATTGAGTCTTGCGAATCGAGGGGAGATTGCCGGTAGTTCTCGCGAACGGGTGCGCGGCTCAATACTTCGATGGACAACTTCGCCCAATACCTCCGTCACGTTTGAAGTTGGGGGAGGGTTTTGTGCGGACCACGAAGATCGACTCGCTGCAATCGCCGTCGACGGAACTTGACGAGATATTTAAAGCAGAGACAATAAGGTTCTTTGCAATCGTGAGGGGGGCGGTGGGCTTCACTTCGTGGGTGTGCGGCTTCTGGCATGTGTATAGATACCGTGATGAAATCAAACAGGTGGAAGCAGCGGCGTGACTACTAATGAAGCATACCGTGGTGCCGCCTAATCTCGTGTTTTTTGGACGTGGACATCTCCTGCACGCTGGGGCTCGATATGACAACCTCATGACGGACGGAGTGGTGGTATGCTACCATTCGTACATCATCCCAGAAGGAACGGACGTGCTGGGCCTAGCACCGCTGTTTCTCAGTTTGGCCTCATATTGTTTTCAGAGTGTACTGCTTGCTTCAGTATCTGTTCTGGATAGATCCTGGATTGCGTTTGTTTTCAAACAGAGATGTGTTCCATCGATACCTCTGATACGATGAATCCCCGCATTCAATAACAGGCCATCTGGCTGCATCTGTAATCGATCAGAACTCTCCGAATCGATCAGTCTTTCCGGTTTCAAAAGCGTCTCCGAACCCTTCTCCCCTTCAGTTCTTCTTACTCACATCACTGCAACCTCCATGCCATTGAAAAGCTTCGGGCCGATATGAATAATATTAGGATTTCGACGCTTGGCCTCGAAGTTGCTGACATCTGTGACTGTTCCTGATAACTTCCCTGTCTTTCAAATGGCACTCTATAATTATCATGGCTTTGCGCCATAGTTTAGAAGTTGAGTCCGATAATGAGCTTCTGATGCAATCGATGAGATGGGGGTCGGAAGTGGTAGTCATTGGTTTGCAACTTCGCAGACTTACGATTATCGGATGAAATTCTCGCTTCTGCTGCGGACGAAGTTGCGCGGCTGTAACCTTCACAAGCTGTCCAAACTAAGGGACGTTATTCGCGCAGAAAGTATTAAAAATAAAAACACCATTAACGCTTTCGTATTTCCACTCGAATAGTCGGCCTCACACGATGTGGGGCCGTTTGTCAAGCAGACACCGTAGTATTATATACTGAAAGAAGGGAGTCGTCCATAAAGTGGTGTGCGCTACATCATCCTCGACAATGCTCGTGGCTAGTGCACATCTGGCCTTAGATGAGGTCAAGTTCGCGAAGATGTTGAAGGGTCAAGGAGGCGTCCTTTTTCGCTGTTCTTGGTGTCTAAGCTCTCCGAGTACCCTATCTTGGCAGAGTGGAGCTATAGAACATTTCGACGGACGTTTTGCGCAGTTACAGAGTTCGACTGCAATGAAGTTTGCAATATTCCAATTTGATATCACAGAAGGGGGTGAAGTACATGACACGTACCACAACAAGCATAGTAATCACACGTATTATATACTTCATATATTTTCACTGTGGTCAGAGGGCCTCATATGAGGCCGAGCTTGATCTTATATGAAGCAAAATACAGTGTCCAAGAGACGGTATAGTACGTCAATGCTGTATATGATTTGACGACGACCCGCATATGTGATGTACTGCTTCGTTCTAAACTGAAGTGGAGTGCATCTGACGCAACTCAAATTTCAGCGTATCCAGTTTTGCATGCGCCTAGATCCGTGCCTGACCCATACGCCGAGCCCGGTGTCGCTTGCCGTTCAACTTTGCTGCACCATGAGCATACCTCTTGAGGAAGTCATGGTTCCGCCAGATCCATCCGAGGCCGAATTGACGGAATTCGATTTCAGTCGTATGCAGCCGGAAGGCGTCTTCACCGAAACCTGGGAAAACCAGAACAGTGTGGAGCAGCGCGTCTTCGATCTCCGCCGTGCTCTCCCCCCTACCCCCTCACCCACTCTCTTCCGTGAAAAGCACGCTGCTTGGCTTCTCCGCAGTCTTCACACTCTCCCACGCGGTTATGAACCGTTCGACTCGCTTCAAGGCTGGGCCGCTTTCTGGATAATTCACGCGCTGGACCTGCTCGGGGTGGAGGTGCCCGATGATACTGCCACGCTTGTTGTGGACCATTTTCTTGAGTGCGCAGACGCTGCGAATGGCGGGTATGGGGGGGGGAAACGGCAGACGGCGCACATAGCGACGACCTTTTCTGTCGTGATGGCGCTTTGTGCGCTTGGTACGGACGCAGCGCTGAGATCGATCGACCGCGACGCTGTGGGGAGGTTTGTGCTGCAGATGAAGCAAGCGGACGGGTCGTTTCGTATGAGCCATGGAGGGGAGAGGGATGTGCGGGCGTCGTATTGCGCACTGACAGTGTTGTCAATGCTGGGGCTTTTGGAAGGAGCAGACGGAGATAAGTATCGGCTGGGGAGTGCCGGGTATTTAAGAGGTTTGCAAGGGTTTGATGGAGGGATGGGGGCAGAGGAAGGGGCGGAGGCACACGGGGGAAACTCGTACTGTGGGGTGGCGTCGCTAGCGATCGTTGGAGAGTTAGAGGCGATCGACGTGGAGGGGATGGTGGACTGGGCGGTGATGCGGCAGATGGGATATGAGGGCGGGTTTCAAGGGCGCGTGAACAAGCTAGTGGACTCGTGTTATTCGTTCTGGGTTGGGGCGTTGTTTCCGATGCTGGCAATGAGTGAGGGGGCAAGCGCGGCGGTGGCGAGGACTTTGGGCAGTCCTGTCATCGGCTCGGCTCCGGTATTCAAGCGTGGAAACTTCACGGGTCGACCCGTCATCCCGGAGAAACGC
>JAUKWC010038587.1:0-13726 GCA_032356245.1 Endocladia muricata
GCCGATACACGCTCGATTGCTACGCCGCGCAAAAATTCATGGCCGCAGACAACCCTCCCCGCAAGACGTTCTTTCCCTATGCTCTGTTCGATGCCTTGCCCGAAATGCCCGCCAGCCTCTCCCCGCAAATCGGCGATCCCAGCCTCTACGAGGCTCGCAAAACCCAAACCCTCGCTGATGTTTGGGGCACAGCCCGGCCAGAGGCGGAACTCAGCGAAATTGCCACAATAGTCTTCGACGGCGCAGAAATCGACTACGTGATTATAGCCCGCTGTGACCTCAACGCCGACGGAATAGAAGACCTCATAATCCGCATGACCTACCACTCCATAGAAGGCTCCGGCAAAGCGTCCTATCTTCATGCTGTGACTAAAGGGTCAGAGGCTGGGGCGGTTGAGGTTTTATGGGAGTATGGGTAGGGGTGTTATTGACTGGGGAAGCGCTGTGCTGCCGAATCAGATTCTTCAAAATAGGGTGGATGATATAAGAAAAAACCTCGTTATGGGGAACTCAAGAAGGGCCATAAATTTTGACCTCGAATATTATGATGAAGAATTACAAATCAAAATTAGGTCAAACTTATCGCGTTTACCGCAAAGTATATTTTTGAGGGTCAACACCGTCCTTGACTAAGATCTCGGGGATGGGAGTTTCAGAAATAGACGACCATCGAATGGCGTTTACACCTTGGTCAAAAGCAGTTTGGATTGATTGACGGCTTGATAGCGCGGCATAAAATGATGTTGCAAATGCAATCGCGGCAACATCTGATATTTCATCATTCATGGCTATCAATATATCAACGTCTTCACTCAATGAGTTGGCTGAACCAATACTATTGCAAGAATTAAGCAGCAGCACTTTTACTGGATAATCTGTTGCTTTTAATATGTGGCTTAGATCTGTAAAAGTAAGTGGTTGAAGCTCTCCAGATATAGTGGCGCCAGAAGTCGCTAGATGATCAAAATCACTATGTCCTGAGAAATGCAAAATTTGTGGTCGATATTGGTTAAGACCCTCAACCAAAGATTTGGCATCGACAGACGGACTCAGTTCAACAGCAATATCATCTCTAAATTTAGATGCTAATACTTCCTTTTTGACCGATTTAATTTCATCATCAATGTATAAAAAATCTCGCTGCGAAGAATTGGAATACGCATATAAAACAACAATAGGGCCTTTCTTGCTAGCCCGACGTTTTTTGTACGCTTCTTTAACTGGAACGATTTGCGTTCTAACAGACCTCTTGGTGGTCATTAATTTTCGCTTCGCTGGATTTGACGCAAGCGAAAGTATCTCATTTTTATGACCCTTTAAACTTGGATCAACATGATAAAAATGGATGCCCCCCTCTTTTGTCTTAGAAATTAAAGATTTAGCTTTCAAACTAGCAGCAGCCTTTTGCACCTGAATTTTCTGAAGCTCGGTTTTTTCTATAATTTCAGCAAGCGATTTTTTAGGTGACTTGTGGTAATAAATTGCTTCAAAGACTAAATACCTATGGCTGTTTTTTTTGCCAATATTTTCTGCAGCATATTGGACTTGTTCAGCAATGTTAGATCTTATGTCAGATACGCTCTTAGTCATAATTCATTACTTCTTTTTGGGGACACCGCCAGGAAACATCTTACTAACCGAGCTTCGGCCTATACCCAATGCTGCGGCAACCTGATCCTGAGTGCGTCCGGAATCTAAAGCTTGTAAAACAAGCAGCTTTTTGATCGCTTCTAAATTTTCTATCATATTTTGAGCTTGTGAATCGTTCATAATTTACTCCAATTTATCGGCGCTCTTTTTAACACCTGGTGCAAGTCGACTAATAGATGCTTGTGAGGTGTTTAATATTTTTGCCATGTTTTCCTGAGGTTGTCCCGAGGCTAAGCATTGAGTCAAAAGCAGTTTTTTAATGTCAATAAGAGTATCTTTGATCTCTTTAATATCTTTATCATCCATGATCTTACTCCTTCACAACTGCGTCAACGGTGCCGGAAGGAAACATTCGGGCTACAGTGGATTTGTGGACGCCAAGTGCAGCAGCAATTTTCGTTAGACTTACACCTTGTTTGGCCAAGTCTAAGATCATGAGTTTTTTAACTGCCGACATATCATCTGCAATGTCCTTCAATAACTTATTATCCATCTACTTTTCCCTTGCCTCGGTATTTCTTTAAAACCCCTTTTGGAAACATCGAACTTACAGTTGCATCTGAGACTCCGAGAATATCTGCGATGTCCCCTTGGCTTACTCCCTTCATGACAAGGTCTAATATTGCCAATTTTTTGAGGGTATCCATTTCGGATGTTTCTGAGTTAGTTTTCTTATCCATCTTAACTTCCTTTAGATATTTCCTTCAAAAGCCCCTTAGGAAACATTCGTGAAACTGTGGCAGCATTCATTTCAAGTGCATCGGCTATTTGTGATTGCTTAATACCCTTTTGAATGAGGTCTAATATCATAAGGCTACGTATGTGCGTTAGTAACTCTGTATCTGTACTATCACTTTTCTTCACGATTTAGACTTCCCTTTTCTTATCCTTGCCAAAGCGACATTTACTGAGTTCGCCGATGTTCCCAAAGCTTCCGCAATGTCCACCGGCCTCATTCCACAGTTTGCCAGAAATTCAATTTTATCCTTCTGCGCATCCAGCTCTTTAACAGCATTAGCTGCTTGAAGCTTGATAAGTGTGTCTGTCTTGTCTAACAATTTTTGAAGCAATTCGTCGCTCATAAGAAATATTATCCTTTAGGTAGTAGTTTTTCAGAAATTGGAAAAATATGCAAAGGGTGAAGTTCTTTTCCATGCGGCACTCGGAGAATAAGCCCTTCCAATTCCCATCTTTTGATCATTTTTTGGCAGTTCGCTTTATCTATACCACATAATTTACCGATTTCGGTTTGAGATCTGGAGCCGTCGCATAGGTTGTATGCTTTTAAGCTTTTTGCAGATTTTTTTGTTGGGCAAACATGCTCTGCAACATCTTTTGCCGCAAAAGTTTGACGAGCAGTTAATTGCATTATCATTTTCAAATAAAAGCCAGTGTTTTCAGACATATATCCATTTCATTGCTAAGAGTTACGATTCTTAATACAATTAATAATGTAAGTGTTGCGTTTGGAGTCAATTTTAAACTTCGACTTATCCACAAGAAAGAGAACTTTTGCAGAACACACCATTGCCATAAGATTGCTATTTGATTTGTCAGTGTAATTGCCACACCAAAGCATAGCCCACAATCAATGAGTTTCTATCGTTCGTTAAGCCCTCACACCAAGCACCAACAAAAATATCTAATCCCCGCCCCACACACCTCCCCCATACTCCCATCATGTCACGCGACTCCGACATCCTCATCCGCTCGCTTCGGACTCGGATGGTGTTTACCTCCCGGGCCTTGGTGGTTTTGCTTCGGGCTATTCAGGCCTGTTGCGCGGCGGGGGCTGGCTCGGCGGCGCCTCCTAAAACCCGGGCGCCGTCCTTACGGGGTTTGGTGCGCACGGCGCTGGGGGTTAGCCGTCAGGGGGACAAAGCGTTTGCGCGCTACCGCGATGTTTTGCTCAAGCGGGATATGCTGCGCGCAACCGAATGGCGGGCCCGGGTCCTGCGGGAGCTGGGCGGGACGCGCAGGCTTGCGCTCTGGGATAGGGCAATGCGGGCGCGGCGTTCTGGACAGCCTCACCCCCAGTCCAAGCCGCCCCTCTCCCCCGCCGAGAAGCAATTGCGCGAGGCGGCGCAAGAGAACCGGCGCGCCATTGCTGCCATTAAAATCGCGAATAATCCGCATTATGTCTATGTGCGCGTTAAGGGTGACCGCATGGGGCAGTTTCGTTTGCCGGCTATTCCGAGAGGCTCGCGCAGGACACCGGCGGCGGCGCATCATCAGGATGTGTTTCGGCGGCTTACGGGGCGCAGGGCTATGGCTCTGCCCCCCTCGGCCGGTAAGTTTAAGAGCGCAGTGCCGCGCACCTCCAGCGGGAAGCGCTACCTCAAAGAGCATTTGGTTCCCGTCTCGCCGCAGGAGTTTCGCGCGGCGATATTTCCGGGGCGGCCTGTGGTGTCCGGCGGGGGATTTGATGCGCCGCCGGACATGCGCATGACCGGGACGGGCCCGGCCTATGCGCCGCTTTCTCCTTCTCTTCGGGGGCCGCCGCGCTAGACCTTTATCTGCTGGAACGACGCACCGTCCGGGGTCACCCGGGCGGGCGATTGCGGCTGTGGTTTTACCCCGTCGGCACGGCGGCGGCGATGGGGCAAACCGGATATAGAGCGCCGTCCCCGCCGAGGCGGAAACCCCCGAGCAGGGCGGGGTGTGCCACGTGTGATACACTCAATAAAAAAGCCGCTCCGGGAAACGCGGGCGGCTTTCTGTGTTTGAGGTGAGAACTGCGGCTTACCCTATGGGTGCGCGTTTCATTGTGTTGGGACGCGGATGTTAGAGCAGACGTGTTTGACCTACAGTCCTTCCAATATCGTTGCGAGCTCTTCCGGCATAGTGATCATGGCGTCATGTCCCGTTTGCAATTCATGATAGTTCCAAGATTTTGAAGCCTTAGCCTGTGCAGCAAAATAGGGAATGGAAGAGGGCTGCAATACGGGCGACACGCAATGAATATATGTTTTGGGCAAGTCCGTGGCTCCGCCGTTCTTTAAGTCTATGGGATCAAACCATGATTTAAGAGGGTGCGGCGTCAGGTTTTCTGCGACCCAAGCATAGGACGGATGATCCGGCAAAACGCCAAAGGCTTCCGGCGGAAGCGGCATCATGGCGACACCGTCAGTGGACAATGCCATTAGGCCGGCCTTCATTGCCGCCAGAGTTTCCTCAGGAAGTTTTGGACCCGCTGTTAACATAGAGTGTTGATCTTCTGGGACAGCCGCATCCAGATAAACGATATGTCTAATCCGCTTTTTTAATTTGTCCGCGATAGCGGTTATAATCATTCCGCCATAAGAATGACCGACCAGTATGATATTGTCTAAATCACTTTCGGTAATAACCCGCGCCACGTCGTCGATATGGGTCTGAAGCCCTGTGTCCAGGCTTAGACGATCAGCTTTATCTCCCAACCCTGATAGCGTCGGCGTCAATACGGTATGGCCCGCGTCTTCTAATATTTTGCGGACATCCCGCCAACACCATCCGCCATGCCACGCCCCGTGGACAAGTAAAAATGTTTTCGGCGATTGAGGGCTATCGCGGTTGCACGCTGACAGTCCAGCGATAGCCAATGCGCTTGTTGAGAGGGCAAGCATACCCCGCCTTGTGATCAACATGTGACGCTCTAATTTTTATACGACAGAGTGAACATAATTTGACGCGGCGGCAAAACAGACACTGAGTTAAAGATAGCTGCGCCGGACGCAATGTCAGCGCCGTCATCTATATTCGTCGCTGATAGCCGGGCTTCAAAATTATCATTGAATTGATAGGCGGCATAGGCGTTCGTTCTGCTATAACCATCAATGATAAAATCATTACTCGTCCCGATAAAATAGTCATCGGTGTAGAAATGGTCACCGCCAAACACAATGCTGGCTTCATCCGAAAACGGCGAATTGAAAGTATAACTGCCGCCAATGGTCAAAGATAAATCTGCAATTTGCGGCGGCGTGACTTCGCCCAATGCAAGCTCCGCAAAGGCCGCAGAGCTTGTCGGATTTAGAGACGTGTATTTCGCATCCTGCACTGTGGCATTTAGGAATAAGTTCAAATGATCGTTCGGTTGGAACAAGGCTTCAAGCTCAAGCCCTTTAACTTCCGCGTCGCCGGCATTTTGGACCGGAAACGATAATCCATTTGGACTGAGCGATGTTAGAGTTACATCACTAATATCGTTGAAATATGCTGCCAAGTTCAGGCGGAAACTATTGTCCCAAAATTGCGTTTTAAGCCCAAGCTCATAGGACCAATTTCTTTCGGGGTCATAGGCTGTCTGCAAAACCTGCGGGTCGCCAAAAGCAATGCCGTTAAATCCGCCGGATTTAAAACCGCGGCTGACAGACCCATATAGTAAGGACCCGTCATTGATTTTGTAATCCAGGCCAAATTTAGGGGTAAACGCATCATAGGTATCGTTTAATTCCACGGTAGGAAAAATTGGCGTAAGGCTGACAAATTGTCGGATGCTTCCTGAAAAATCTTTCTTGTCCTGCGTCCATCGCGCACCGAGAGTGGCATTCAACCTGTCCGTAATCGCATATGTGCCGTTGGCGAAGGCAGAAATACTTTCCGTATCGACTTGCAAGAAATCATCCGTAACCAATGCTACAGTTTGCTCTGCATCTTCCTTAAAGTAATAGATACCGGCGAGCCAATCCAGCTTCTCAGTAGAACCTTGGAGTTGAAACTCTTGGCTAAATTGTTTTGTGTTGGAACGGTTGGCGCCTGGAAATCCTCCACTGGGTCCAAAGACGCCAATGCGATTGTCGCCAATAAATTCGATAGAGAAAAAGTCGTCGGTCTTAACATAAGCACTAATTGATTTGAAGGTTGCCCAATCTAAATCATAAGCAAGTGTGAGACTTGCTATCAACTGCTCTGTTTCTCCGCGGGGCAGCGGCTCGACGGGACTTGGCAGAAAGTTGTTCGGCTCTTGGTATACGTCGTAAGGATCGACAAGCGGTAAGAAAATCCCGGATGAAGTATTTTGAACCGGGTCAGGAAATACCGCGAATGTCGGCAGGAAGCCATCATTATCGCTTTTGGCATAGGACAGCGAAACCGTTCCCTCAAATGCAGAACCACTTGGGGCGTACCGGAGTTTGGCGCGTCCGCTATAGTTTTCTTCCCCTCCATAATCACTGTTGTCAAAGAGGTTTGTATAGTAGCCGTCAAACCCACTCGTGAGTCCGGATATTGATCCGTATAGACCGCTGCTGCCAATCGGGCCTGACAAAGCCCCTTTAACTTCATAACGCCCGTAATCACCAATGCCGGCCGACGCGCGAATGCGGGTTTCATCATCAGGAGTCGTCGTGACAAGCTTAACTGCGCCCGCGAGAGTATTGCGCCCGTAAAGTGTTCCTTGCGGGCCGCGGAGTACTTCAACACGTTCCAAGTCTGAAAGCTGCGCGTTAGCACCGTTAAGGCGCGCAATGTAAACATCATCCAAATAGAATCCGACAGGAGATTCCGCCACAACCAGCGAGGAGTCATTTTGAGCGGATCCCCGCAGGGCAACTTGAAAATTTCCTGGATTACTCGTGACGGGAAGAAGTTTTAATCCGGGCACAATCCGTTGCAAATCGTCGGTTTTGACGGCCTGAAAGTTTTTCAAGGTTTCTTCCGTTATCGCGGAAACGGCAATTGGAACATCCTGAATGCCCGCCTCGCGCCGTTCGGCCGTCACAATAATTTCATCGATTTGGGCCGCGGCGTATGACGGCATTAAAATTGCTGCCGCTGCCGTGCAAGTTAATGCAGTTTTGAGCGGGCCATAATTAAGCCCCGATTTTTTGTTTCTAATAATAAAAGGCACGCGGTTCTCCTCAAGATACTATTCACTTGAAGCAACATTAAAATATTATATGTATTGATAGTAATTTTATATATAAGCAATTTTGATAACTATTGCGACAAGTTCATACCCTGAAAGTGCTTCGGATGCCCCAAAGTTTTGCCACAGCCGACAACGCGTTAGCTAATGAAGGATTTTCTGAATCTGATATTATTAAAACGGATGGGGCTTGGCCAATGACCGTGGTTTTCATAAACAGACAACGGGGTAATCTAAATCGTGAGCTTGTCGAATATTTTGACATATTCTTACCAACGCGCACCATTACACTTCACGAGACGACGGGCGGAATGCGGCGTAAAAAATTTCATTACAAACGAGGCCTCATTGGCTTTAATCCCCCGGCGACCGAATGGTCTATCGAATGGACAGGACAACTGGAAGGCGTCACGCTTATCTTTGACGCAGACACACTTAACCGCGCTGCTGCGCTAATCTATGGTGACGATGTTGAACATTTGATTTGGCGAAAAGCGTTAAGCGATAATATGCCGGCAATTGCCTTCTTAGGATTAGATATTGCGAGCCAGATTGGCAGCGGATATCCCGCAGGCCGGGATATAGTCGATCAGCAAATTCTAACTTTCATCGGGATGATATTACGGCGTTATGCCTCTACTGATATACGGCAGACAGCTAAGGTCGGAATACGCAGTCCGCAAGTCTTACGCGCTACAAATTATATTGAAACAAACTTAACGGATCCGATTACAACGCAAATTATTTGTGATGTCGCTGCGGCATCCGTTAGCCATTTAAATAAATTATTTAGGGAGGAGCTGGGTTATAGCGTTTGGAACTATGTTATCTTGCAGCGTATGACTGCTGCGGCGGCGGAAATTCGCGGTGGAAATCGATGCATTGAAGACCTGGCAAAGTCTTATAATTTCAGGTCGCGGACGACATTTTCAAATCAGTTCAAAGCGCGCTTTGGCATGCCGCCAGGGCAATACAGAAAAACCAAAGCTCAAGGGTTAACCCGTCAAAATTAGGGGCCCATAACTTGCAAAAACGATGTTCACTCTAATGACACCGATGAGTTGTAATAGATCTGAAAGCTCTCCCAGAAAATACCAATAAAATCTAATCCCCGCCGCCCACAATTCCCCCATACTCCCATCATCTCACACAATCCCAACCGGCTTTTGCGCTCGCTTCGGCTCGGGGGATCTTTAGCGCCCGGGTGTTTATGGTTTGGGCCAAGACGGTTTACGCTTATTGCACGGTTGGGTCGCTCAGGCAGGCGGAGTTGAAATTCGCGCTTAGACGGCAATAGTGACGTCTAAGATTGTGGTGCGTGCGGCCTTGCGATTTGACCACTCGCTATAATGCTACCACGTCGGCACGGTGGAGGCGATGGGGTCAAGCCGGATATAGAGCGCCATACCCGCCGCCGCGATAAGGCCAAGGCTTGCCGCGCCGTATGCCGCGCGCCGCTTCAGGCCGGGATAGAGCGGCAATAGCGCGGCAAAGCCAATCGCGAACGGCAGGACTGTGGCGCTCGGCAAATCCGGGCCAACGCCCAGCATTAATAAGTGCGCAAGGCTCAGCATAAAGCCTGCCACCAGCGCGGCTATCGGAATACGGAGCCAGCGGAGGGAATCCACGGATCCCAGCGCAATCAGCATGAGGGGCAGGGTGAGGATATAGGCCGCAGTGGGCGCATAAATCTGCGCGGCGACGGCGAGGGCCAGCAGAGGCAGCGCCGCGCCCAGCCGCCCAAACGCGCTTAGGGCTTTGCGCCCAAAGACCAAGAGCCCCGCCGAGAGGCACACCAGAGCGGCCATAATCTCAAGCTTTGGGATCGCCGCCAACCGGTCATAGTAGCGATGCTTGACCGGGATATCCGAAACCATGTTGAGGCCATAAATAATCCCGCCCCCGATAATAAGGACGGCGAGCATTTTCACCGCTCCCATCAAGAGCTCTAAGAGGCGCGGTTTTGAAAACTTTTGAGACCGAACAGACAGACCAAACAACACAGCGGCTACAGCTAAAAATCCCCATCCCCATGCCGGAGCAAATATTAGCGTAAAAAATCCAAACACATCAAAGAACGTCGCATTTGAAGATTTCGCGGGCAGGGCGTCTGCGGTCAACAGGGCGCGGGTCAAATCCAGCCCCTGCGAGCCCATATGCTGCAGGCTGCCTTCTTCCAACGCGTCCGGCGTAATCTTGGGCGAATGATAATAACCCGCCTGCCCAATATTGGCGAAATTATAGGCGGTGTACCCTTTGCCCAGGGCCATGGTCAGGTCTGTGTCATTTTGCATGACGCTATAGATATAGACTGCAAGCGATGACGCGCCGGGATGCGTTACGTTGCGGGCGAACATACGGGCCGCCTCGCCATTCCCGCGCGATGTCTGGAACAAGTTGACCGTGCCGCCCCCGCCCCGCGCCTCGAAATTTAGAATGACTCCGACCCGCTTGCGCAGGGGATGGTTTTCGAAAAAGTCGGCCGCCCCGTGAAGGCCGAGCTCTTCCGCGTCGGTGAACAAAACGATCAAATCCCGTTGCCGGTTCGGGACGTCTTTGAGAATGCGGCTCATCTCCAGAATACTCGCGACACCGATGGTATCATCCGCCGCCCCCGGTGATCCGATGACCGTGTCATGATGCGCCATTAAAAGCACTGCGGGCGCGGTTCTGTCCGAGCCGGGAAGGATGCCGATAATATTATAGATGGTCTGCGACGGTTTGTTCTGACCACTCCACCGGTTCATCTTGTCCAAAGCGGGGGCGGCTAATTCTGATGCGCTGATGTTGACGTCCAAGCCAAGCTCGAGCAGGCGCTGCTCGATATAATCCCGGACGACTTTGTTCTCCGCGCTGCCCGTGGGGTGAGGCTTGCCTGAGATAATCCGCACATCGTCCATAGCCCGGCCGGAAGAAAACTGATCGGGCGGCGCGCTGGAGCTGACGGAGGAGGGCGGAAGGATAGACAAGGCCGCCAGTATCAGCGCGGCAAAGACTGCGATTAAAAAATATCCCCATGTCCGAAACATCGTGTATCCTGCCCTTTAGTTTCTCTTAATGTAGAGTTTCCCAAACCTTGTCGCTTGTCAAACCCTGTCGCTTTTCAAACATTGGCCGGAGGCTGAGGATAGAGTATAGAGGACTTAAGCGCTCCGGGGGATTGCGCCGCTTCATAATTTGGATGCAGAGGAGATTAAAATGGGCCGAACACAAATCAGTATCATGGCGGCGATAGCCGCCTTCGCGCTTGTGGCCTGTGATGTGAAATTCGGAGACCGGGATGGGTCTGATACGGCGCCGAGCCCAACGTCTTCCAGTCCCGCGCCCGCATCCGAAAAAGAGACGTCATCACGTCTGGCAGATGCGCAGAAAATTCATGACCGGATTTTGACACTGGATACCCATGTCGACATCCCCTTAAATTACATGACGTACGAGCGTGACCCCGGCGGCCTGACGGAAGCCCAGGTTGATCTTCCCAAAATGCGGATGGGCGGATTGGATGCGGCATTCTTTATCGTTTATATCCCGCAGGGCGAATTAAGCGCCGCCGGATTTGCGCAAGGGGCCGCAATTGCGGAAACCCGGTTTGCGGCCATTCATAATTTTACCCGCGCCTATCCAAAACAAATCACTCTGGCCAAGACGGCGTCCGATGTGCGGCGTGCGGTTCGGGACGGACGCAAGGCGGCCTTGATTGGTATGGAAAACTCCTACCCGCTTGGCGCGGATTTATCCAAACTGCCGATATGGCGGGACAGGGGTGTGCGCTATGTCGGCCTTACGCATTTCGGGCACAACCAATTTGGCGATAGTTCCAATCCCAACCCGGATCGCGATAATGGCCCGCGCCACGGCGGCCTTTCGGACTTAGGCAAGGACTTGGTCGCCGCGCTCAATGATGCGGGCATCATGGTTGATGTTTCGCACGCCGGTAAAGCGACGATGATGCAGGCGACCGCGCTCTCCCGCGCGCCCATCATCGCCAGTCATTCCGGGGTCAAAGCCATCGGGGACAGCCCGCGAAATCTGGATGATGAACAATTGCGGGCGCTTGCCAAAAATGGCGGTGTCGCGCAGATGGTCGCGCTCGGCGCATATGTGAAACCTTACTCGACGCAAAAAAGAAGCGCGCTGGAAATTTTGGAACGCACCTATAACCTACAAAGCCGGGCGGACTATGATGCGCTGGAGCCCAGCGTGAAGGCTGCCTATGATGCAGAGAGCGCCGCCATTGACGCCCAAGAGCCCGATGCGAGTGTCGCGGACTTTGTCGACCATATTGACCACGCCGTGAAAATCGCGGGCATAGACCATGTGGGTATCGCGTCTGACTTTGACGGGGGCGGTGGCATTACAGGATGGCAGGATGCGTCTGAGACTCTGAATGTTACACGCGAACTTTTGGCCCGGGGATATTCCGAATCCGACATTGCTAAAATTTGGAGCGGAAACATGCTTCGGGTTATGGAGGCTGTTGAACGGGCCGCGCGGTAAAGTTTACATACAAAAACGCCGCACTCTGAGGCGCGGCGCTTTTTTTAATTCCAAATGGGGTGTCTTAGAAGACGAAGTCGGACGCGTCGAGCTGTGCGACGGTCATGTTATCCAGTACCAATGTGTTTTGGGCATTTAACTGTATGGTCAAGGTCGTGCCGTTATCTGTGGCATTATTCAGAACATCCTGCAGCGTATTAAAGGCAGTATGGCCCGAGAAATCGATCTGGTCTGTGCCATCTATGAAGTCTGTAATCAGGTCTTGACCAAAGCTGTTGGCAAAGATGAACGTGTCCTGTTGGGCGTCCCCGCCGGTTAGGGTGTCATTCCCTGCACCGCCTGTGATGAAATCTGCGCCGTTTCCTCCGGAGATGTTATCATTGCCTGCGCCGCCATCCAAGAAGTCGGTGGATGACCCGCCAATCATTGTATCCGATCCGGCCTCTCCGTTGAGGCGGTCAGAGCCGCCGCCGCCGTGGAGCACATCATTGCCGTTGCCACCAAAGAGAATGTCCGCCCCCGATTGGCCGCTAATAAAGTCACGTCCTGATCCGCCGAAGAGGCTGTCATTGCCGGTGCCGCCATCAATCTCGTCGCGTTGGCCATTGCCAAAGATGGTGTCATCCCCGTCGCCGCCGAGAAGCGTATCATTGCCATTGCCGCCGGCAATGGTGTCGTTTCCACCAAGACCTTCGAGAACATTTGTTCCGGCATCGCCAACAATGTTGTCATCACTTTCCGAGCCGCTGACGTTCTCGATGCTAATCAGCGTATCCGTATCGCCAAACTCGTCGGTGGCTGTACCCGTGGACAAATTGACGATTACGCCAGATCCCAGAGTGTATGAGCCGAACATGGCCGTATCAGTACCGTCGCCGCCGTCGATCATGTCATCGCCGCCGCCGCCGAGAAAATCATCCCCCGCGCCGCCGTTCAGTGTATCGTTACCGCCTTCGTAGTCAAATTCGTTAGTAATATCCTGGTCGCCTGTTAATGGTGTTGAAAAGATACCGAAGGCATTGTCTCCAAACAGCATATCACTGCCATTGCCTCCTGTCAGAACGTCATCGCCGCCCGTAAAGAAGGCTCCCGTTGTTAAAAGGTCTCCCATGAGAATATCATTACCGTTCCCGCCATCAAGGATGTCATTACCGCCTGTAAAATCGCCCGTCGATCCAGCAATATCACCCGAAATGAAATCATTGCCGCCTTGGCCAAATAGGGTGTCATTGCCGCCAATCAACACGCCACCATTATTAGCCCCTTCGCCAAGCAAAAGGTCGCCGCCGCCGCCGCCATACATTAAATCATCACCACCTTCAACAAAGGCTCCTTCTTCAATTTCAAAGACATCGCCTCCGAAGATATCGATATTGGTGCTGCCATTGAGGCGGTCAGCGCCGCCTTCGACATAGGCGCCGCCTTCGGCCCTCCAAACATCCCCTACAAGAGCAGCCTGATCCGTTGTGGCAAGACCTGAGCCAACTGTCAGGATATCATCACCGCCAATGGTCGTGGAGCCGTCCGTGGCTCTTACCGCGTCGCCCGCCGCAAGTTGGTTGGCAAGCGCTGCGAGCGTGATGGTATCATCCCCGCCAATCAAAATGGCGTTATTAATATAGACGTCGCCGCTGGCTTGTTCAGCGTTAACTTGTAACGCTTCAGACCGTGCATCATTGATAGTGTCGTCCCCGCCAACGACAATGCCGTCATTGATGTAGGCGTCGCCAT
>JAUKWC010038598.1:0-13712 GCA_032356245.1 Endocladia muricata
CGGAGTTGATCAGAGCGTTCTTCGAAGAGAAGTTCTGCCGATATGCCAAGGCGTAGATAATTGATCTAACTTTATATTGCCTTAGTATGTAACACTGAGGTAATGAAAGCACCGTCACCCGACTAACAACGAGTCAATTCCTGGGATGTTCGTCAGACTTTCGAGTGCGTAATCGAAGCACGCTTTTCCGACGGTCCGCAGTGAGTATATTCCAGTCGCACTAAGGAGACGGCGACACCCAATTTAGATGGGTGAAGTGGAGACCCCGAAAACTTTCCGAATCGGCTGTGAGAGGAAGTCAATGAAATGACGACGCATGTCGAGATTCACTCCTCACGGGAATCCGAGGTGAGAAGTTACTGCCGAAGCTATCCGACACGTTTCGCGACCGCCTCCGGCGCGACGCTGACAGACGACCGTGGAGTCGAGTACATCGATTTTCTTGCGGGCTGTGGCTCGCTCAATTACGGACACAACTGTCCGCCGTTGAGGGACGCCTTGATCGACTACGTCGCGAAGGACGGCGTGGCGATGACCCTGGACATGAGCTGTGTCGCCAAGACGTCGTTCATGACCCGGTTCGAGGATTTGATACTGAAACCACGCGGGCTACGGTACCGGTTTCAGTTCACCGGGCCGACCGGAGCGAACGCCATCGAGGCGGCGATAAAGCTCGCACGCAAGGTCACCGGGCGGACGAACATAGTTTCGTTCACCAACGGTTTCCACGGGTGCTCGTTGGGTGCGTTGAGTCTAACCGGCAACAACTTGCAGCGCGCATCGTCCGCACCGTTGCTGAACCAAGTGGTGCACATGCCCTACGACGGCTACTTCGGCCGCGGCATTGATACTGCCGTCTACTTCGCTCAGCTACTCGACGACCCCTCTAGCGGCGTGGACGTTCCCGCAGCGGTCGTCTTCGAGTCGATTCAAGGTGAAGGGGGTCTGAGCACGGCAACGTCCGCGTGGCTTTCCGACATCGCACGTATCGCCTCTGACAGGGGAATACTCGTCATATGCGACGAAATTCAGACCGGGTGCGGTCGCAGCGGCGACTTTTTCGCTTTCGAGAAAGCGAAGCTCGATCCGGACATGGTCGTGCTCGCTAAGTCTCTTTCCGGGTTCGGTCTTCCCATGTCTCTACTGCTACTTCGACAGGAGCTGGATCAGTGGTCTCCGGCAGAGCACAACGGAACGTTTCGCGGTAACGCACACGCATTCGTGACCGCCACCGCTGCGCTTGAGCATTTCTGGACTGACGATCAACTTGCCGAGACGGTGCGCGCCAAGGCGGACGTGGTGCGCGATGCGCTGGGTGACGTCGCCGAGTTCATCGGGGGGCACGTGAAGGGTCGAGGCCTGATGACCGGTTTGGAGACGTCCGACCCCGCTTTCTGCAAGCAACTGGTTCGGGAATGTTTCGAACAGGGGCTAGTCGTGGAATCGTGCGGACCGCACAATTCTGTCCTGAAGCCGCTGCCGCCGTTGAATACGAGCATGGACGTGCTGGAAGAGGGGCTGCATGTCATCGGCCGATCGGCGAAGAGGTGCGCCGACCGGTCAGTCCGGCAGGCGTAGCAGCGCTCTGGTCGGAAAGCGCCGGCTGCCGTCAGCTCCAGAAAATCTCTCGCGGATTCGACGATGTTGAAAAGTACGGTAATGGGCTTCGGAGTCAGCGGTTCGTTGCTGCACTACCCGTGTTTGAGGAAGCTTCAGAAATCGCGCCCGTCTGTGTTCTCGGAAGCGCCTATCACCGTGGTGGACCCACTGGAACGGCCCGGGCCGTGGCGGGGCAGTTCGGTGAACGTTCACAGGTATCTGCCGCTTGTCGAAGCTGCCGAATCGCACTCGTGCGTCTGTCACGTCTGCACACCCCCCGAATGTCACCTGGAAGCCGTCGAAGAGGCCTTGTCGTGCGGCTACAGGCTGATTATCGTCGAGAAGCCGGTTTGCACACACGTTGCAGAGCTGGACGCCCTTCGGCTGCTCGAGGAGCGTTACGGCGGGCGACTGCTCGTCGTGTCCATATGGGCCTCGACGAGGCTTATCTCGACCGTCAAAGGGTTGCTTGATACCGGAGCTTTCGGCACACCGCGCAAGACGACGATCGTGCAGTGGAAGTCGCGGTTCGAGCGATCGCTGATGAAATCGAACGAGCACGTTCTCGAAATCGAGATGCCGCACCAGATCGCGCTAGCCATGCATCTGGGTGGGGCCTGTCGTCCGGTGAGCGCCTCGGTGCAAGACATGGACTTCCCGTGCGGCTTCTCAATTCGAAACATGGGCTCCGGGAGCATCGATCTCGAGCATGCCGATGGCGCTGTCTCGCACCTTACCTCCAGTCTGACATCCCCCTCTCAAGAACGGTATGTCTCGATTGATACCGATAGAGGCTACACGATGACCGGCCATCTTCCGCCCAACAAGGAAGATGCCGTGACGCGACTGCGGGTGACGGATCGACACGGCGCAATCGTCTTGAATCGCATGTTCAACGACGACCCATTGTCCCAGTGCATCGAGCGAGCGTACCAGTACTACGTATCGCTTCAGCGGCGCAGCTTCGACGACAGACCGAGCGAGCGTCCGGCGGACATGTCGCTCGATTTCCATCGCCAGGCGATATCCATCGTCGAGTGGGCAAGGCTGAACGCTCAAGAGGCTCGGCAACGACACGTTGACGCACGATCGCCTTCCCATGCCACCGCAGAGCCGATAGAGGAAATTTCTAGTGCGAGTTGATTTCTTCAGCAATAAAGCGGAAGTGGACCTACTCACGGGAGAGATATTCGACGCCCTCGCAAGAACGGGTTGGGACGAGGGCCTGGTGAACGGGCCGCATACCCGTCGTCTGGAGAGCGAGGTCGCAATCTACACGGGCGCGAAGTACGCCGTGGCGGTCGGGAACGCGTCCGATGCGCTGATCATCTCCCTGCTGTCGGCGGGCGTGCAACCGGGGGACGAAGTGATCTTGCCCTGCTACACCTTCTATTCGTCGGTGACGAGCATCCTCCACGTCGGGGCCACTCCCGTCTTCGTCGACATCCGTCCCGATTGTTACTCGATCGACGTCGATTCGCTCGAGCGTGCTGTAGGGGGACGGACCAAGGCCGTAATGCCCGTCCACCTGTTCTCTCAGATGGCGGACATGCGAGCGGTCCGCGCCGTTGCCGAGCGTTACGGTCTGATGGTCATCGAGGACAGCGCTGAGGCGATAGGCATGCGGCAGGAGGGCGTTCATGCTGGGCTGCACGGCGCAATGGGCGTTCTCTCGTTCTACCCGACGAAGACACTCGGCGCGCTCGGCGACGCGGGGATGATTCTCACGGACAGTCATCGGCTGGCCAAGCTCGCCCGCGAGCACTCCGTCGGCGACGCGACGAGCGACTACGTGCTCGCGAACCCTAGCTTCGTGTCACGCATGGACGAGTGGCACGCGCTGACCCTGCTCTCGAGACTGAAGAATCTCGATCGGAACATCCTCCGCAGGGCAGCTCTCGCACGGTTGTTCGACGAGGGCTTGTCCGACGTGCCGGAGGTCCGGGTGCCTAGGACCGTGCGAGGCGATCCTCCCGTCATCTACGTGTATCTCTGCGAGGTGGAACGACGAGACGAGTTGCAGGCGTACCTAGCAGACCAGGAGATCGGTACGGAGTCCTACTACCCCATTCCTCTTCACATGCAACCGGCACTCGCGCATCTGGGGTATGAAGCCGGGGACTTTCCGGTGGCCGAGCTCGCCTCCACGAGAGTCATCGGGTTGCCGATGCACCCGGAGATGAGCGATGCGCAGGCGGGGTACGTGACGGAGACGATTCGGGAGTTCTACCGTGTCTCGTGAAACCGACATGACGATCGGCATGGAGGATGAAGCTGCGTTCGGTAGGAACTGCCTCGCGCCGCTCGCCGACGCGCTCTCGCCCCGCAAGCGAGATGCGCGGCACATTTTGGGCGATCACGTAGAGCGCCTTGAGCGAGAGATCGAGGGCGCCGCGTCGGGCGCCACTTCCTGTGTGGCCCTCGCCGGCGGATTCTCGGCAGCCGTGCTGACTCTGAAGGCGCTCGGTGTGTCGAGACACGACCGAGTGATCGTCGATGGACTCTGCAGCGGGGAGATGCTCATCGCGATCCGTTTCGTCGGCGCCGAGCCGAAGTTCGTCGATGTCGACTTCGAGAACCGCTCCCCCGCCGGAAAAGAGTACCTGACCGCTCTGGACCACCGATGCCGGGTCGTGTGCGTCAGCCAGCGCTACTCGCTGTACCTCGACCTCTCGGACATGCTCTCAACTCTACCGTCCCGCCTGCGACTGGTGGAAGACTGTGCCGACTGTCCCGAAGTGATCCTCAAGAACCGAGGCGCGGGTGACCTTCCCGATGCATCGATTCACGCGTTGTCGCGGAAGGGAGCGGTCTACGGTTGTGGTGATGCAGCCTTGGTCATCACTCGCGACCCGCGGTTGGCCAGGACGTTGAACCTGTTGCGAAACCATGGTCAGGTACCGGGAAGGAGGTTCTATTACGAGGCCATCGGCTTCAACAGTCGCGTCGACACGGTCAACGCGGAGGTGATTCTCGCCTCCCTCGGTGACTGGCGACGCCGCCTCGGGAAGCTCGACACCGTGCGAAACTTCTATCTGTCCCGGTTCGCGCAGAACGGGGACGAGCGGCTTCGACCGATGGTCGGGGTATCGCCGGACGCCAGCTCGTTCTACGTACTGTCCGAGCGGGCAGCCTGTGCTCACCGATATCTTGAGGCACGAGGCATCGAGTCCCGTCTCGGGCCGGTGCGCGACCTCGATCGGATTCTGGAGGACCGTTTCGGGGTGGGGGCTTCGCGCCAGTCGCTACGTCGGAGCTGGGCGGTGGTGTCGCGGATGCTGCAGCTACCGTTTCACGCCGGCTTGTCCGAGTTGCAGTTGCGTCGCATCACAGACGCACTCCAAGCGTGGCGGGAGAAGGCGAAGTGATCGCGCACGAGCGGCTGACCGGTATCGCCGACGAAAGCGGTACGAGCATCGAGGCCCAGGTGTACGCGCACTTCGTCCTTGGGTGGAGAAAGATCGAATTGCGAACGGTAGGAGGTGTTCCGGTCGCAGAGTTGACGTCGGATGAACGCTCATCTGTCGTCCGTCGCTTGAGGGAGTCCTCGTTGCACGTGGTTTGCATGTGCTCATCGATCGGCAACTGGAGCCGTGATCTCGGCTATCCGCTGGCGGACGAGCAAGCGCAGTTGAACAACATCGCTCAGCTCTATGATCAGCTGGGGAACGAAGGCACCGACCGATACGTGCGAATCATGTCCTACCGTCAGGAAGGGCTGTCTTCGAAGGCTTGGAAAGAAGGGGCGATCTCTCGGATCTCCCGCCTGTGCAAGCACGCGAATGGTCTCGGGCTCTACCTCCTCCATGAGAACTGCACAGGGTGGGCGTCCGGCTCGGCAGCGGCGGCGGCCGAGCTTCTACGCGAGGTGGACGCTCCGAACCTTGGATTGTTGTTCGACTCCGGGAACGGTCTGGAGCATGGTTACGACAGCACGGCGTACCTGACCGACGAGCTTCTGCCTCACATCAAGCACGTGCATGTGAAGGACGGCAAGCTCGTCGGTCGACAAGGCGCGCGTTCCGTTCAGTACTCGTTACCGGGCGAAGGCGATGTCGGTATCGATGGCGTGTTGGCGCATCTGTCGAGCGCTGGGTACGTCGGAGACTTCTCGATCGAGCCGCATGTCTGCCAGCAAATACATCGTGATCAACAGGCGCACGGTAATGACGTCGAGATGCATCGGGTGTACATCCGCTGTGGTGCCGCTCTGAGCAAGCTGGCGTGCGGACGATGAGCGGCCCTTCGTCTGCTCCAATGTGCAAGAGCTTGTACGCGTCACTACTCAGGGATCTGCTGAAGCTCGACACCGTCTCGCCAATGGAGTCTCTCGTGACGAACGACAACGAGAAGGCTCTCGACGCCTACCAGAGCGCAGCGGAGGGAATGGGGTTTCGGACCGTCTACCGCGGCTGTCCACCGTTACCTGCCGACCTGCCCATCGCCGTTCAACGGGCGCATAAGGCGATGGGCGAGGACTTCCTCAGGACGCAAGCGTCGCTGGTGTTGGCTCTTGGCGAGCCGGAAGCCGACTCCGCGGACGTCATGTTCAACTTCCACATGGACACCGTTGGCCCGCGCATCGCCGTGAGTACTGACGACACGCTCGTCAGAGGACGGGGTGCGGTCGACAACAAGGGGCCAGGAGTTGCTGTGCTCGCGGCCATCCAGCATGTCCTCGAGACCGACCGACCAGCGGCCCCCCCACCACGGGTGCTCATCCAGTGCGTCTCGGGAGAGGAGGGCGGCGCGATGGGCGTCTACGGTACCCGATACCTGATGCGCGACTACGCCGCACGGCTCAACGTCTTCATGATCCCGAGTGGCGGCAGGTATTTCGATCGCTCCACCGCATCGGCAACAGTGGAGCTGAGAGTGACAGGGACGGGTGCTACGGATGATGCGCCGTTCGAAGGAGAGAACGCGACTGCGATTCTCTGCTCGATCGTGACAGAACTGGTTTGCGAGCTGTCCGATGATACCGAGCGACGTGATGTGAAGATGACCGTGAGTGGTATCCATACGGGTCACGCTCACAACCGCGTGTACGGATCCGGAACGGCGCTATTCAATTTTGCCTATGCGGACCTTTCGTCCGCGGCATGGGTCCAGACGGCCTTCGACGAGGCGTACGAGAAAGCGATCCAAGTCACCCGACGTCGACTTGCAGCTTCGTCAACATTCAAGCGTTCGGCTGACACCCTGTGTCAGACCACCGTCCGCCAATGGTTGAAGTGGGGGTTTCCGGTGCTCTCCAACCGAGACGCCGTCATGGAGCGAGTACTCGAGAGGTGCAAGATAGGTAGACATCACGACGGCACTCCGACGTTCACGTGTGATTCCATCTGGGGAAATGTCGCCGGCAGCTACACGATCATGTATGGCCCTGGGGATCTCGTCAGTAACGGCGCCCATACCCCGGATGAGCGGATCGAGTGGCGGGCTCTCGACGCCTACGCTACCTCCCTGGCCAGCTTGATCCGAGCCGTGCGCTCGGAGCGGACAGCAACACCCGGGCCGGACGAATCTATGTCGGCGGACGTTCTGGACGAGGATGATGGGCGATGAGCGTCGAGCAGCTTCGCGTCAGCCCCGACGACTTGCGGCGCTTCATCGAGGATGCTTTCGTCGCCGAGGGCTACGGGCATGACGAGGCTGTCGTCGCCGCGGACGTCTTGGTCTATGCCGATCGGCTTGGCCTGTCGTCTCACGGCGTGCGTAATCTCCTGCCCATCTATATGAAGGGCCTAAGCGATGGATCGATCCAGCTCAACTCTCGTCTCTCCGTCGTGCGAGACGTCGGCGCTCTGATCGCGTTCGACGGCGGCGCGAGCCTCGGTCTCTTGGCCGCCGAGCAGGCCATGCGTAGCGCGATGTCACGGGCAAGAACGTATGGGGTCAGCGTCGCCACGGTTCGCAACAGCACACACTTCGGCGCCGCCGGCTACTACGCGGCGATGGCGGCTGAGGAGAAGCTGATCGGTCTGTCGCTGACCAACCTCGGGCGGAATCCCGTCGCGCACGCCATGGGGTCCGTACGGCCGAACGTCGGAACCAACCCGATAGGATTCGCGGCCCCTTCGGGGGGTAGGCCCGATCTCGTCCTGGACATGAGCACTACCGTTTGCGCGAGCGGCCGGATCAAGCTTGCCAGCGCGCGTGGAGAGAACGTACCGCCGGGCTGGCTTCTCGACCGTCACGGCAGTCCAGTGGCGACGCCGGACGGCTACGCAACGGGCGACTCCTTCCTCCCTGTGCTCGGCGGGTGGCGAGAGGCGACAGGCGGACACAAGGGGTTCGGCCTGAATCTACTGGTCGAGACGCTCGCGGGCGTGCTGAGCGGCGCATCGCTTCCGCTCGACGCAGGAGCGGAAGGTGGGCGAGGGATCGGGCACTTCTTCCTGGCGATCAACGCAGACTGGATGAATGCCACCACATCATTCCGCGAGCGCATGGACGACCTGCTCGGAGCGTATCTCGAATGCGATGTGCTGGACGAGTTCCCGGCCATCGCCTACCCCGGGGCCGAAAAGCCGGGGCGACACCGGAATGCCGCCGAGGAGGGCGTGACCGTCCCGCCGGATACATTCGCGGAGCTGGCCACTTACGCAAACGAGCGATCGATCGATCCGCTACACGAGATAAGCACATGCTGAACGTGGGAATTATCGGCAATGGGGTGATATCGAAGTACTACATCAGCGCGTTGGAAGCTCTCGAGCGTCTGGCGCTGAGAGGGGTCTGTGACCGGGACCCGTGCAGGCTGATCCCGTTCAACGGAACGTCGGTTCGGACGTTTACCGACATCGACTTTCTTCTCGGATGCGAGGACATAGACGCGGTGGTGGTGAACCTGCCGAACAACGTGCACTACGAGGTGTGCAGGCAGGCGCTGGAACACGGTAAGCACGTGTGTTGCGAGAAACCGCTCTCGCTCGATCCGCGCGACGCGGAGGATCTGAGACGAATCGCCACAATGACCCGCCGCGTCCTGTTCACGGCATTTCACCGCCGCTACAACTCCAACGTGCTCTCCTTGCATGCAAATGTCGTCGCGCACGGTTTGCCCGTCCGTCGGGCCGCTGTGACCTACAAAGAAGACATCGCCGAACACAGCGGTGTCGACTCCTGGTATGTCGATGCGGAACGCTGCGGAGGCGGTTGCATCGCCGATAACGGACCGAATGCGATCGATACGTTGGCGTATCTCCTCGGCGACCTCCGTGTCGCCTCCACCGAGATAAGGCGGCACGAGAACGGTGTCGATCAGGAGGCGAGGATATGCCTCGTAAGCGAGGGCGGCGTCGAGGCTTCTATCGAGCTCGACTGGCAGTACAGACACGGCGAGGACAAGACGGTCCTAGTTGAGCTGGCTGATGGTACCGTATTGCGAGCGGACATGCTCAACGGCTACCCGCGTTTCAAGTCATCGTTGTATCACGAGTATGTCGGCGTGCTCGAGGCTTTCCTGGAACACATCGACCGAGGAGCGCTGGTGTTCGAGCCGGGAGTGAAGAACGTGTCGCTCGTGGTGGACAGCTACCGGTGCTTGGATCCGGGTGACGGCAAGTACCGATCGTTTCATCAAGGGGAACCGAACTGATGCACGTACTGTTCATCGGGCGCGGGGAGCGCTTCGTCGGTCCGTGTGCCGCCCACTCCGTGTCTTTCAAAGTGATGGACTTCGAGTCGCGGCGACACCTCTACCCGGAGCCGTACCGAAACCGGGTAATCGCTATCGACTACTCCACCGACGACCGACTCTACGAGAGAGTCCTGGAGTTACACGAGAGGCGTGCGTTCGATAGGATCGTATCCATCGAAGACTACGGCATGGCGAGCGCTAGCATTTTCTCCAAGCGTCTCGGGTTGCCTCATACGCCTTTGGACGTCATTCTGAACACTCGCGACAAGGCGCGGATGCGAGCCTTGCTGACGGAAGCTAGCCTGAACAACGTGCCGTACCGCTTCGCGGAATGCGGAAGCGAGGCCGAGCGTTTCGCGAATGAGTGCGGTTACCCCCTGATCGTGAAACCAGCGGACGAAAGCGGTAGCTTCCTAGTCTCGAAGGTGCACGATGTCGCTGAGCTGAGGAAAAGTTTTGACGAGGTCATCGGTCACGGCAAGCCAAGGGTGCTACTTGAGCGGTACATCGAAGGTAGCCACTACGGTGTGGTTACCTACTCCACGGATGGGACGCATACCGTCGTCGCGTTGGTACGGATCTTCCACGATCCACAGGTCGCGCACGGCTCCTTCGTGTCGATCGGGCAGTTCGTCGAGCCGGCTGAGGCGGACGAGGTGATCGCCTCCCACGGGCGGTCGATCGATCTCTTTCTCGACTGCATAGGTGTCGCGCAAGGGCCTTGCTGGACGGAGTTTCGTCGAGGAACGAACGGTGATCTATACATCATCGAGACGCAGAACAGGTACCCTGCCGGGTTCATAACGGACCTGATCCAGATGGCGTACGGTTTCGACGTCCATGAGCTGTATCTTCGAGACCTCGTCGGTGAGCTCGAAGACCTGAGATCTTTCGCTCGACCGGAGGCACATGAGAAGACGGGCGCGGCGGTACGCTTCTTCACGCCCGACCAAGGGTGGGTAGAGAGTGTCGAGCGTCCGGCTGAGCGACTTGAGGGCAGCGTGGTCGAGTACGAACTGGCCCTGGAGGCAGGCTCCCGGATGAGCCGCATCGCAAAGGACGTCGACAGGAAAGGACACGTGATCGCAACAGGCTCGTCCGGCGAGGAGGCGTATGCAAAGGCGTCCGCGGTCGTCGAGGCGACAAGGTTTGTCTACAGATCCGACTGAGCGTCATGTCAGCTCAGTTCTCCATAAGTTTCGCTTCTTACGTCAGATCCCGCGATGACGGCCTTCGCCTACAGTCCAGCAGATGTCACATGTCCCGCTGTCAACAGACTCCATCCGCAAAGGGTGTCCTACACGTGCCGGACGAGCCGTGGGCTTCGCCGATCGCCTCCCGCACCAGTGCAGCGGCAATGGATAGACGACCGGTCATGCCCGAGATGACCTCGTGAGCACTCTGTCCGTCGTTCGGTCGCGGGTCGCGGACGTCTTCGCCGACGGTAGCTACAGGACGTTCTATCCGTTCGACACCCTGAAGCTGAACGCTACCTGGATGGTCAAGTACACCTCCCTATGGTACGTCTGGCTCGAGACACGATCGGCTCTCGCCATCGCGATGCTCGCCGTGGCCGAGCTGCTGCCCACCCTCTTCTTCTGCCTCATCGGCGGGGTAATGTCGGATGGCAGAGATCGGTTCCACCTAGTCCGAATCTATCAGGGATTGATTGCTGCATGTACCGTCTTGCTCGGACTGGTCGTATGGTTCGAGTTGACGTTCGAGGCCTTTCTGATCACCTATCTGATGATCGGTGTGTTCACGGCGTTTCTTTTGCCATGCTCGTTCACCATCACCACGAGTATCGTGGAGAAGCATCGACTGTCGACCGCGGTCATCTTGAACTCTATCAACTACAACGCGGCAGCTCTGACCGCGCCGCTTGTCGCTCTGGTCTTGGTGAGCACCTTCGGATACAGCTCCGTGTTTTTCTTGGCGGCGGCAATGATGGGTGCATACGTCCTCAACATGTACAGAGTGAAGCGACGGCCGGGGCTGGTAGAGCCCAAGGGTAGGCCAGGCGTGCGCGATACCCTCACCGGGCTGGGCGCGGTGGTCCGGGAGAACACGAGCTTCCGTCATGTCTTCCTCGTGTTGCTCGTTACCTCGTTCTTCTTCAGGCCGATCCTCGAACAGTTTCCTAAACTGTACGACCTGAGTTCCGGAACCGCTGATCTTGAGGGGGTCGGGTTGATCACCGTCATGGTGGGTGCTGCCAACCTGTTCGCCGGCGTGCTCCTCATCGTCAGCACGCGGGAGATGGATCTCGCGCTGCTGGATCGGCAGACGATCGTCATCGTCCTCTTCGCGGCCATGCTGCTGATGGTCGATCACGTGGCGCTGTTCGCGCTCGCGATCTTCGCCTTTTCCGTGGCAGCGGCTCTGGTGCGGACCGTCGTGTTGTACCTGCTGCAGATGGATACGCCCGAAGATTACAGGGGTCGCGTGCTAAGCGTTTACTTCTCCGTTCTTGCCGGCGCAAGCGGTCTGGGGGTGTTGCTGGCAGGAGCCCTGGAGGATCAGCAGTGGATCTTGTACGCCGTCGGAATAGTCGCCGGTATTGCGCTCGCCGCGTATTCGCGCAGCCAAACGGCACGAGAGCGGTAGCACGGCGCGGTTGTGATCGAATGCCCCATTACTGCACGAGAGCGCCGCTGGAGGTGACATGAAACGTGTACGGATAGGCCGGGAGACCTACGCGATCATAAACGGCGCGGAGCTCCACGACGGTGTTCTGAACGACATGTCGTGTGCTAAATCTATCGTCCTCGAGCGAGCATCCGACGGCTGGACGGCCGAGATTCGTGAGACCGATGGAGAGCCGGTCGGCATCTGTATCAACGGCGTCTTCGCGGTGGCGGCGGCTCTGAAGAGTGATCGTCGGGTAACGCTGCGCTGCAACGGAGTCGATTACTTGCTGGACAGGCTCGACTCGGTACCGCGGCTCCAATTGGCCAGGCCCGAGCTGGCGGTCTCGTCCAGGCCTTGCACGCAAGAGCGTGCGGATATAGTCGATGCTCGATTCGTGAGGTTCGGCTCCGGACACATCGTTTGCGGGACACGCCGCTTGGACGACCTCGACATCGTCGAGCTCGGGTTTGCGCTAGGTCGACGTCTTGAGGAGTCGTGTGGCGTGAACGTTCACGCCTACGAGCTACAATCGGAAAGCAATCGAGTCAGGGTACGGACTTTCGAGCGCGGACCGAACGTTGAGGCGCAGAGCAGCGGAGCGGGAGCTCTTCTGGTTGGCATGTCCCTTGAGAAGATGCACGCGGCACTACCGAGAACGGTGAGGTACTCGGATCAAGACGCTTACCGGTACGACTTCGTCGATGGGAAGATCGCACTCGGTATCTTGACGTCGATGTCGATCGACGAGCTCGGAGCGGGCTGAAGCGGGAAGCGTCGGTCACGCCGGTTCGCATGAGCGACCGATACGCGTCAGAGTCGTTGGGGAGTGAGCGTAGGGCTGTAGAACGACGAGCTGGCTCCGCATCGGACGAGTCGAGCCCGGGGCAGGAATCAGGATTCCTGCCCACCCTCGGAGCCAAGACCAAAACCAAGGATTTGCGGTCGAAAAGTCGCCGATCTGCACCTCGGCCACGCCTTCTAGGATTCCTGCACACCCCGATGGCCCCATGGGTGGGCGAAGGGGCGTGCCGACGTCGCCGTCGAGCGCGGCTCGTGTCGGATCATCATCGCCTGCCCGAGGTTGACCCAGTCGCCGTCGAGCTCGGGGCGTTCGGAGGACAAGCGGGTAGTGGGTGAGGGTGACGGCGTCCACCGGTCATGAACTCGGTTCCGGCTCGTTCGGTCCGTCGCCGCCGAAGGCGAGTCCGTTCTGTCGTTCCCTGGCGCGAGGGGGAGGCGCCGGTTCGATGTCCCCGGGCGGGACGCCTGTGGCGACCAGCTGTCCATGGAGCCGGCCGGTGTAGCCGTGAAGGTCGGCGACCGCGCGACGGGCGGCGTCGAGCTCGCTGTCGAGGATCGGCATCCGGGTGCGCAGGGCCTCGAGGGCGCCGTCGAGGCGATCGGCGCGCGTGCGGGCGTCGTCGCGCTCGGCGTCGAGCCGATGGAGGCGGGCGAGGGCGTCGGCGTGCGCCTGCTCAAGAGCGGTGTGCCGCTCCTGGAGCGCCCGTGCCTCGTCGGTGGCGTCGCGCGCGGCGTCCTCGGCGAGCGTCCGTAGGGCGGCCAGATCGTCGAGCGCCTGCTCGTGGGCGATCCGCGCCGTGTCCATCGTCACCTGCGCGGCGTCGCGTTCGGCCGCCTGGTGGGCGGCATCAGATTCGGCGGCCGCGAGCGCCGTCTCCAGAGCCTCCGCCCGCTGGTCGCGGGCTTGGGCGGCGGCCTCGAGGGTCGCGACCGCACCGACGAGGTTACGCACAACGCCTGTAAGCAATGGGATGGACTCCTCCTCGCCTTACAACCCGGCGTCGAGGCGCCAGAATGGTGGTGCGAACCCGCCATT
>JAUKWC010038609.1:0-53971 GCA_032356245.1 Endocladia muricata
GGCAAGTGGGGGGGGGGGAGGGAGGTGGCGGGCGGGGCGCGGGTGTGGGTGTGTAAGTGGTCGGAACACTCAACATGTAATCCCAAGCGAAAGCAGGAGGCAGCGATGAGGTCCTTGTCCAGCACGCACGCCTACTGCCCCTCTCTCTCCAGTCGTACAGAGTAGGGCTGTCTGTTTTTGGATGCACACGTGTACAACACCTTCTTCCAACACCAGATTTCTCCAAAACTGTGTCGAAAAAGTGAGCAGAGAAATTGTCCTGCATGTGGCTGCTCTGGCATGTGCAGGACCCACGCTACGGACTGCACAGTTATGTGCACGACAGACGGACATTTCCAGATCCTGTTGGGGGCGCCAGCTTCCGCCACGCACAGTTTCTCCCCCTCAAAACAAAAGCAAACTCTACGCCGTCTCATCCAAAGTCCCGTCGTGCACCCCAACCTCCTTCTGTTCATCATCAACAGGAACACGACAAGCGCATTTCGGACAACCACACCTCAAAACATCATCATTTGCAAATGTCTTTCTCACAGACCTTGCCCCATCACGTTGCTGTTTACGTGGTCAGTCTACAACAGTCTTTACCTACCCCTCCTCCCCCCTCCTCCCCCTCTCCCCAGCACCCTGTTCAAACCCCTCCTTCTCAAAACCGTTGCCGCGCTACATTGGAAAGTCCCACCCCAACGCAAGACAAAATAATCCCCTTGCCCCACTCGTCGTCCTCGTCGTCCTCGTCCTCGTCCTCATCCCTCTTCCCGCCCCTTTTTCTCTGCCCATCCAAGACATTGACACTGAACACCACCCCGAAAAACCGTTCCAGATCCCTCATAAACTGCACCGCCCCCTGCGTCAACTTGCCCACCCGCACCCGACTCACATCACTATCGGCCACGGCACAAAACAACAACGCCACACACACATGCCCCGAATCCACGCAGCCCCCCCCCGCCACCTCCTCCAACATCATCTCACACGCCTGCCTCGCCACCTCCTCCGGCGGCACATCTGCCCGCACGCCCACCCAGTCCCCCCCCACCAAGCACCCCTCCGTCGTCTCCGCCGCCACCTGCACCGCAACCCCAACCCCGCACCCCTCCCCATTCCCATGGTCCGTATGCACATACACATCCGGCGTAAACGCGTTGAGCGCCCCCCGCGTCGCATCCACCACCCGCGCCACATGCATCGGCGACGCCCGATTCGCAAACGCCAGCCCCCGAATTCGTTTCACCACGCCCACCTCCACCAGATCGATCGGGTGCAGCTTTGCCGACAGCACGCCGCAGCGAAACGAGACACACCCCTGCGCGCCCCCGCCGTTGGCGTGTGCGGAGGCGAGCGCGCGACGGCGCACATCGACGCTTGGGTGCAGCGGGGTGGCCAGCGAGAGACGGCGCAGGAGCGGGATGGACACTGCAGCAAGCGTGTCGGCGCAGAGGTCGGTGGAGCCGTGGGTCGGGCCGCGCAGGGTGAGGTTGAGGGGGCGTTTGCAGAAGGGGGCCAGCATGAGGAGGGGTTGCAGGTAGTAGGAAATGGGGCGGGAGGGGTGGCATTGGTGGACGAGGCGGTCGGCGCCGAGGAGGAGGCCTGGTTTGTAGAGGAGGGAGGTGCCGGTTTCGTTGATTTCGACGAGGGTGCCGGAGGTGAGCTTGTCAAGAAGGCGGATGAAGGAGACCTCGCAGGGGGAGAGGCCTGGGGCGTCCGGGTCGTCAGGGCGGATGTGCGTGATGCGGAGAGGGTGGGAGGAAAGGGTGGAGAGCACGAGACGGTGGCGAAGAAAGGCGCCGCCTTTCAAGGTGTGCGTCTTGGAGCGCGACACTGCGACCATGTTGGTAGGATGCGCGCGGTAGCACGCGACATACAAGAGACAAGTACACAGAGCGTGAGAGATGCAAAGCTCTTTACCGATGAGACTGCACGCCACCGCCTTGTTGGACAAATCCGGACGTCGGGGGGGGGGGGGTTGATGCAGTAAGTGCACTGGGATGACTGGGAGCAAAGAGTGAGGATGGTTGGGTTGGTGTGCATTGAGTGATCGACCGTACGGCCTGGCGTTATAATAACAGTCCACATGGCACATGTGTCGTGGCACGGGTGTGATCAGACATGTGTGTGTGGAGGGACGAGCGAGCACATACGGATTGGCATCGCAAACCCACCACACCGAGTCCGCATTCAAAAAAAAAAAAAGCTCACCTTCCCCATTATAATACACACACTCAATCCCTCTTCAAACTAGACTCTCTCCCCACGCTACGGACGCAGTGTCCCCCACTCCCCTCCTCCCCCCGCCTGTGCAACATATCTCATCAACTCTGCATCTCCTCCATCACCTCATCTGCACCTGCCCACGCCCCCAATTCCTTTTTCCCCGACTCAGCAGCCCACCATACCAATCATTCATCTCCCGAGCCCCACGTTCCACCTCTCCAATGGGCAAGCTCGGCATTTTCGGCGGCACAAGCCTGCTCAAGAGCGACCTCTTCTCCTTCCTCCAGCCCAAAACCATCCCCACCGAGCACGGTGCCGCCATAGCCTACGTCGACCCCACCAACGCCTCCCCCCTTGTCTTCATCCAGCGTCACCACGCTGACGGCCTCTCCGGCCCCTCTCGGTACCACCCCCCGCACACCATCAACTACCGCGCCAATGTCGCCGCCATGGTCTCCGAGGGCGTCGACCGCGTCGTTGCCATATGCTGCGTCGGCTCCCTCTCCCCCGATCTCACCATCGGCTCCCTCGTCATCCCGGACGACTACTTCTATCTGTTCGGCCCGCCCGTCTCCTTCTTTGACGACGTCCGCGCACACATTGTTCCCGGCATCGACCTCTCCCTACGCAGCCACATCATCCGCGCTCTCGCCGACGCCCAACTCTCGGGTCTGCGCGACAAGTCTGCCGTGTATGTGCAGTGCGTAGGACCGCGGTTTGAAACCAAGGCGGAGATCCGTTTCTTGTCTACGCTGGGCGACATCATTGGCATGACTGCCGCCACCGAGGCCACCCTCACGAGGGAGAATGGCATCCCGTACGCCATCCTCGCCATGGTCGACAATATGGCCAACGGCATCGCCGATTCCGACCTCACTCCAGAGGAGTTCCGCGCAAACGTTGCGCGCAACCAAGGCACCGTCGAGAAGGCCGTCAAAGCCGTCCTGGACCGCCTGCTCACCACTGAATTGTAACCCTCAACCCTCCCCCCTGCCTTCCGCCCCCTGCCCCCTTGCCCCCTCCCACCCTCCCCGCCGCCCAATCCTCGTTGTGTCCGCGTCGAGTCAGATAGACGAGGGATTGGCCCCCCTCCTACTCGCCTGGGGAGATTTCCCCAGGTTCATCCCCCTCGCGCATACCAAGCGCGTCGAGGATGTCGTCGCAGAGCTCAACAAAGGCCGGGTCGGCCATTTCCAAGCGGAGCGCGGCGGCGCGATTGGGCGCTGCGTCGATGCGCGTGAGAATAGCCATCACGCGTGCGTCGCGCATCTTTTGCAACACGCCGTCGTGCGTGTCCAGGCGCTCCAACTGTGTTGTGGTGAGACGCGACGCGTCGCTGGGGGGAGAGGTGTCGCGATGTTGAGGGATGGCGGGCGTAGTGGGAGGAGGGGGTCGGGTGCAGGGGGTCTCCTTGTGCTTACGGTTGCAGGCGACAGAACAGCTGGGTAGGAGAGGAGGAAGTAAGGGTTAGTTTGGGTTCTGTTCCGGTTTTGAGGGCGATGAGAGGGAGGTGGCGAGTGTTTGGGGGCGGGGGGCTTATAACTTACAATGGAATGAGGCAGGTGGGGCATTTGTATTTAGAGGGGTTCTGTTTGCAAACATTGCATTTGTTCTGTTTCATGATTGTTGAGTAAGGTTGCGAGGCGTAGTTTGATGGGCAGGACGGGCAACGAAAGAGGGAGTCGGATCTGTTGAGTCGTCGCTTTCTACGTTCTATGGAGTAGCCTTGGTCAGCGTAGTTGGTCTACAGTACCTCTATATCGTTGCGTCCAACTGGTGCCGACGGGTTGCTCCAAACTTGACGATGAGGAGTGCCACTGGTGCCAGATGCGGTTAGATACGGTATAATTGGATCAAAGCGAGGCTCTGTAATCTGTTGCTCCTTGCCAGCTCTCACACAGGACATTTGCGAAAGTTGACGCATCTTCACTTCTTTCCGTCGCTTCTCGTTGTTAACGGGTACTTCAACAGAGCATTGTCTGCAATGCCCGAACCTTCACGTATTTATTTTGGATTTAAATACCGGCGAGCCAGTACAATCGAAATTGGAGCACAGAATAAGACCCCAGTCAGAATTCTAACGACAATTGTTCTGAATAGCATGCCAAACTAAAGACTGTCGAACTCGAAATCTTCATGCGGACAATTCAGGAAAGCCGAAAACTGTGTTTCTTCGTCTCCTGAAGAACTCACGAAGATAGCCGTTCATATTGAAGTCTTCCCACTATTTCGAGACTATTTCGATTCCCGTCGCACCAGTAGTTCCAATCCTCAAGTTCGGTAGTAGTAGTATGACAGGCAATTCTTGGTACGCACCATTCTGCTTCAATGCTTATAATCAGAAAAAGGCACTGGCGACGTACGAGCGATCGGTAGACGACTGGAAAGGATTATTAGCTGCTAGGGAGATATAAATGCTTCGCAAAATGCCGTCTTAGGTGCTCGTTCTACCGTAAACACATATTTCGTGGTTTGTTTGGGCGAACTGGATGCATCGACACAAAGAAGAATGAAAAAAACACACAAGAAAAGATTGTTCACCTCGCGGAGTTTCTCTTTAATATGTGTGTGCACTTCAGGCAGTAAATTCTCAACATGGATTCTCATCGAACGAATTAAACAAACATACAGTACTCCGCGTGGGTAGATTTACAAGTAATAGCCATTTCTCCAAATTTTTGTGCACTGGTGCCCTGCGCTAGAAAACTTCCATCAAGCTGACGTGCGCTCTCATCGTTACTCAAGAAGCCTGTGCCACTTGGATAGATAATCCAATCGATTTCTGCGTCGGCGTCCCGTCAGCTAGCTCCAGACGGGCAGAAGAAGCTTTCAGAATGCGCTGTTGCAATCGGAAGCGTGGCCAACACGATAGCCTCTTCGATCCCGAGACGAAAAAATCCTTCTGTGCTACTTGCTGGCAAGCCTGGTATCTATCCGAACTCAGGCAACATATCCCAACACAATCCTCAAAAGAAAAGCTTTCTGCGTCTTCTGCCGATTCTTCTAAAACTGAATTCTTTGTCGACGACGACGAATCGCTTGGAGCCCTTGAAGGCGTACCGCATTCAGACGGGAAGTTGTATTTGGTGTCAAAAAACCGCAGCCTTATTTTTGATTCTGAGCGCACTGAAGATGGTCGTCTGCGATGTGTGGGTGCGCTGAAGAAAGAGGATTCTGGTAACGTCGAAATGCAGCTCTACCGTGTAGGGGAAGTATCACCTGGCGTAGATTTTCCGTTTGTAGCACAGCCTGAGGATCACTGTGAGACTCCATTTGATGCGTACGCGGATCTTGCACCTTACCTCGCCTTTTTGGCGAGGTGTATGGGGAAGACTCGCGCAACACTACGCATCTGGGACCCGTACTACTGCAATGGCGCTGTCAAACAGAATTTTGCTCGCCTGGGCTTCTTCGCGGTGCACAACGATTGCAAAGACTTTTACCGCGTGTTAGAGAAAGGGCATGCGCCTGAGCATGACTGCATTGTCACCAATCCGCCCTACTCGACAGAGCCCATTAACCACGTCGAGCGTCTTATCAAAATTCTGTGCGCGCAGTCCAAGCCCTGGTTCGTTGTGCAGCCAAACTACGTCTACACAAAGCCGTTCTGGCTACAACAAACCTCGTCTGTTCTCAATGCCCCGCAACCATTTTTCTTGACACCCTCCAATCCGCGCAAGTACAAATACAAAACGCCCACAGGACTGCGAGACGTGAGATCCACCCAACAACTGAAAACCAGCCCATTCGTGTCCATGTGGTATTGCTGGGCAGGACCCAACTACACAGCAGAAATCTACCGATGGATTGCTAAATACAGTGCCTCTCAACACCTTGCGTTGACATTGGCTTGTTCTGAGTACTTCCTGGCGGATTCGTTCAAAGATTCTAGTGACAGGACTCGTCGGAAACCTCGCAAATCCAAAACGAGAGAGTCGGACTCAACCGCAGATTACACATGTGCAGCTTCGCTAGGGCGTCAAAAGAAGCGAAAACGGTCCGACAAAGACTGACCTCAAAACTGTTTGCTGCAGTTTAGTTGGCATTCAGGAGTTGCTTGTGACGATGCAGCGAATCGTGCGCTTGTTGACGTTATCACCGCCAGAATTCTGTAGATGCAGGCTCGCAGAGTCATTGTGTGGACACGAAGCAATCTGACGTCATGATAACAATTTTCAACGAGAACTGCAACCAGATTAGTTCCCCAGATGACAGCAGATGAGATCCATCCACGTTATTGCCGTCTGCTCCATCAACTTCTTCAACTCTAAGGCGAGTATATCTGTTTGCTTTGACCACGATTCCCTAGCGCGTAGTTGGCCGAGCTCTCCGTCCTACTAGAGCACCACCAGTCAATCTGAGGTCAAGTAATGAGCGGACATCGTTCAAAAATGCGATAGCATGAAGCAGAGGAAGTAAGTTGAGAAGTTCCTCATCCTTTTGGTCGTGGTACCATGCCTCGATGGGTATTGCGTTTGATGGTTGTATAGAGTAAGCAGCTGGGCTGTTGTCCACAATAAGTACGTCGGATAAATTTGGGTTCACGATGGTTAAGTCTTTGACAAAGTTTCCATTTCTTTTGATGCAGTCCTGTCGGAATATTCTTCTCTTCACAACGCGATCAGTGTCCAGGACTGTGATTAAAGGGTCTCCATATTTTTGCAGCGAGGCGGTAAATATGACTATGTCATACCACTGTGCAACGGTGCGCAAAAACACATCAAGATATGGGCGCTTTGAGACATAAAAGACGGTAGGAAACTCGTCTACTCTCACCTCCAATCGGAGATCGCAATGCTCTGTGAGTTTAAATTGAGAATGCACCAACGTTTCATCCAGATCCAACACCAAGGATTTTCGTGAGCGCGTACAGGAAAGAGCAGCTGGAACCATTAGTGCAGAAAAGTAGGGCGAAAGTGTCGGAGTGGGCTTGCCCTTGTTAAGCTCGGTCGCCTGTGCATGTTCAATTTGTCGCAATCTCGTAACAGAAGACGACGAACGGGACGTAGCGACACAAACTTTGAGGTTTTTCCGTCGCACCCACACCATTGCTGGAACAAACGAAAACACAAGCGCAAATACCACCACAAAGGTATTGATAACCCACGCCAGCAGCGGATACAAAAATGAGTCCCACAAAAATACCTTGACACTATCCAACCATCCCCCCATAAACCTCGACACACACAGCGCCTGCGCCCCGAGCGAGTGCTCCTCCTCCACGACAGTAATTTCCGAAAAAGATGGCTGTCTTCTCCTCCTCACAAGCGCTGCGGTGGCATGTTGCGCGCGACGTGATTGCCAGCGAGCGTGCGAGTAACGAAAGAGAAAATGCACGGCAGCAAGACAGGCGAGCGTAGTGAGGGCGGCAATGAGTGAGCGGGCGTGCGGAAAAGCGGCGCGAGCGGCATCGGGGAGAAAGGGAGGGACTGAGGATGCGGCAGACATAAAGGATGGGGGTGGGGGGGGCGCTACCAGCGCGGTCAGGAAGGCTGAAGGCGGCGCCATGCATGCGGCATCCCGCTCCGAAAGAACGTTGCACGCTGACTGGCAGACACGCGTCGGATAGATTTGCGGGCAGGAGCAAAAGAAAGGTTCAGGATGTGTAGTCCCGACCACGGGAGATGATGTAGATGCAGGCACCACCTGTATACGAGGTTCAGAAGTTGTCGGTGTCGCGAATGTTAGAGTGGTAGTGCGGATGTGCCGGATTGGAGTGAAGAGAAGATGTGGAGGATGGATAGAGGGAGTTGGATATAGTAGTCAGAGGAGAAGACGGAGACGCGTGGGAGAAAATGACAAGGAGGGTCACTACAGGAGTGAGGTTATAGAAGGGGCGAGGCAGGGGGGGGGTGGAGAGGGGTTGCGGGTCGAGGAGAAAGAGGGGCGGTTAACAAAGTGGGCAGGGAAAAAAGTGATAAACAGTGTGGGAGAAAAGAAAGCCGGAAAAAAAGGAAGATGGTAAACTAGTACAGTACAGTACGAGAGTTGTTGCCAAAGTGGTGGGCAGGCACGTGTGCGTTGTTGGATGACATGACAAGTAGGCTTTGGCATGCGTGCGGATGGTGGAGATGTCAAAACAAGGTTGCCGCCTGGTCGTAGCCTGTCTGTCCATCCTGTTTGCCGCGTGTGTTCTGTGTGCACGAGGGGGCGATTTGCGTTACTTTGCTGCGTAAGGGGTTTCTCGCATGCTTGTCACGCATTTCTTGTTTATGGCCCGCACATTTTCTCTTCCCAATGTGTTCTCGAAATTACTTCACACCCTGTGCCTCGGTTTGGCGATCTCCTCGTGCGTAAATTATCTATTTAACACTGTTCGCATCATCACCGCCCCACAGTGGCGACGAAATTCCTCTGTACTCGTACAGTCCGTTCAGTTACTATGTTCCAAGTGTTCCGGTAAGAGTGACGTACAGTATGCTCAGGGATATACACGCAATTGGCTCCATGTCCCTGCAGTTCCATGTACTGTACTGTAGGCCACTTGCACAGTATTGCGGCTAATGGGACCAGTCTCTGTTTGTAAACACAGTCTCAGGAGGTCGCCTTCTTTTGACCTTTCACCTGGCAAACGAAATAAACACTGAACGATGTGGCACCTGTTTGTTCGCGGCGGGGGACTCGCCAAAACCTCCCCCATCAGTTCTTGAGATACTGTCGCAGTTCAGATGCAACAGGGAACGCTACAACGTTACAGTACATCCAACGGTGGGCAGGTGTTCAATTGTCTGCAGTACGTGTATTGAATGTGATCTGCATCCACGGTTGCGGTTTGCCACACCGTAAGGTCTATCGAGATGGTCAGCATCAAGGTTGGATAGCCGAAAATTCTTTTTGCCAGCACTGTACAGCACTTGTCAACTTTTCCATCGCATGCCGCCTGCAGCGATTCGTTTCCTTCACACACATACACATGTGAATTCTCCGTCAACAGTCCGAAACGTAGCTGTTTCCCCATGTCTCGAACCCAGTTTTGCTTACTTCGATAATCACTCCTCATTTACCTGCGCTTCATGCCCTGTGCTTTCATGTATACAGTACCATACATACCTGCCGTTTCTTGTCGCTAGTCTGTGAGGTGAACTGCGAGGCAACTAAACAACTCAATGACACTGAGGCGGTTCAGGCCGCATAATGACTTCTAATTCGAACTAAATTCTTAGATACAGTAGAATATGTCGATTTGGATTTGTCGTCACTGCTACTTACAGGACAAGATGCTTCACTTCCTTGTTCCGAACTTCGAATATTCCACTTCTGGCCAGATGCCAGAACTTCTGCTGATTGGATGCATATTTCCGTCAACTTCAGACAAGGATTCCGAGTAAAGGATTCCGGGTACTCTGGAATCCTCACTATCTCTCGGTACCACGTGGGTCAGAGTTCTTTGCTCCATTCACCAGAATTGAGTAATACGAGATACTTTCGTTGAATCAGGTTGTGAAGGGCTTTGAATCTACAAAAGGCAAAGTTGAACACCCGCCCGGAGAACTAGTTGCTCTGTTCGTTTGGTTAAACCGAGTTAATGAACTTTACAGGCCTCAAAGCGGTATCTATTTGTATGGGGAAAGAATGAACTTACACACATCCTCGCTACCAAAGCTGCTAGAATTGGCGTCACATCTCTGAAGGCTCGGAGGGAGACTGAAGCGCCCTACTTCTGCTCGGAATCAACGACAGACTCATTGGCGTGTACGTGTGACGAACACAGAAAATACGGACGAGCACCCAGCTTTATATAATCTCAAATGTGTCTCATCGGTCATTTGGTTGCCTCCTGTCCTGGACGAGTGTTACCGATAACTGTCTAAACTACAACGAAGCCTGCGGTTCATGTCTTGGTCAAGACAAAGAACATTCCACGAAATGATGTCCGGAAACGTGTCATGAAAGAGAGTCTGGTTCTGGCAATACTCTGTACTGCACAACATGGCACTTTACTTCTTCACAGGTGGTGTTCGGAACATCGCAGTGTAGGTCTAGTGTACTGCTATAGTCGCTTTACGACCGTATAACAGATATATGACATGAGTGCTGTCGAGCTAGACACTTTGCCAGGGGCCCTTCAGGCATCTGTACGGGATGGGCAGGATCTCTACAACCATCTGCCATTCTTACTCAATCGAACTCACGCACCAGACTTCAGCTATGTTGTTTATTAACGGACAAAGTACGTCAACATTTACGCGTCACAACTATGTCTCGCAACGCAACAGAAGGATTACCAGCGGGATGTATCTTCTGTCATAATTGACGATGGTTTATGTGCCATGTGCATCATATCGATGCGTTAAATCATCCGAGAACATTATCTTGAGTTCAAAGAAGGTTTCAGCTGATCCACTATTTCTCTGTAAATGAGGTTCTTACATGACTATCATGTGTGGTGCCGATCCTTGGCTCCAGTCCAGAACATGTTTTCAGAGGCAATAGAACTTTATCAGTCCAAAAGTGGGACAGTTTGTTCTGATTAGTGACGATACACTTCTCTCATTTACAATATACAATGAAGAGTAACATCAGAACACGAAAAGCGAGAATACGTGACAAAAATAGGGACGAACCTTTCCCAGTAGCAATGACTAACAATCTATTTGGATCCTTGCGTATGTCACACGATTGAGATTCATGTTCGTGTTTCTTGGCTAGCCCGAGGCGTTAGGTGAATATTTACAAGAAGGTAATCCATGTGACTAAGAAAAAAGTCACAAAGATGCATGGGATAGACCTCCGAGTTTCAGTCAAAACAAGGTGTAAAGATACACCTTTGAATGCGTCAATAAACACAATTCAGGATTTGCATAGGGAAATAATCCAAACTATATACCCAATTAGCTCGAGCTGTACTTTGTTACAGCTTTTGTACCCTCCGATACAGCATGCTTAGCGAGCTCACCCGGCAAGAGAAGGCGGACAGCAGTCTGAATCTCACGGGAGGTGAGTGTTTTCGTATTATTGTACGATGCAAGCTTCGCCGCCTCAGTGGCAATACGTTCGAAAAGATCTGCGACAAACGAATTCATAATACTCATAGCCTTGGACGAGATGCCAGTGTCCGGATGAACCTGCTTCAGCACTTTGTAAATGTAGATTGAGTAGGACTCACTACGCTTCTTCTTGCGAGAGGACTTCTCAACGCTACCAGCCATGCCCTTTTTGGCTACTTTCTTCTCCGCAATGGGAACGCTCTTTCCTTTCGGGGCCATTGTGACGGGGATGAAATCGGGTAGAGAAAGATGATGCAGTCGAAGGAGATGGGGTCGGGGATGACGAAGTTGAAGGAGACGCGGGCGGAAACAGAGCAACTATGGAGAAGGTGTAGTGAGAGATGAACTTTGAGTGCATCAGGCTGAACGTACCAGCCGGCGAAAGCGTTTAAGTACTCCTTCAAATATGTGATATGGCGCCAAAACCTGGCTGTTGTTGTCCCTTTGGATTTAGGGAATACGTGGTGATTGGCTGGACGGGTATGGGCAAACAAGCCAATAGATTTTCACTTTCGAATAATGGAATTGTATTGGCCCTATCCCATGTGCCCGTTATTGCAAACACGATGAAGGCGCCAAGATCAAACTCCGGCGCCGAAAAATTGTGATACGATTGTGTGGGAGAAGGGATATTTAAACACGCATGCTCTTCCTCCAGAACTTTATCTTCACCGGTGTGGCCAACTTTTCATTCATCCTTCCGCTCTCTCGGCCTATTGTATCCATCCTCACTTCGCCATGGCCCCGAAAAAGACTTCACAGACCCGATCGAGCAAGGCCGGCCTGCAGTTTCCAGTTGGTCGTATTCACCGTTTCCTTCGCAAAGGCGGGTATGCTGATCGTGTTGGAGCTGGCGCCCCTGTATACATGGCAGCTGTAATGGAGTATCTCACTGCTGAAGTTCTCGAGTTGGCTGGTAATGCTGCTCGTGATAACAAGAAGACTCGTATCATCCCGCGTCATATTCAGCTTGCTGTTCGAAATGATGAGGAGCTTAACAAGCTATTGGGTGGCGTCACTATTGCTTCAGGTGGAGTCCTCCCGAACATCCATCAGGTGTTAATGCCGCGTAAAAAGACGAAGGGCGATGCCTCTCAGGAGGTCTGAGGTCATCCTGCCATCTTGGTAATCATCCGTTCAGTTGTGAACGACGTATCCAACAGGTGTATATTTACACCTCGACATCATGAACCTTGTCCTGCTTATTTATTGATTGTACAGTTCTTGACTACTGTACTCTGCGTGCCAATGTCAAGCCATCTCGGAACGGTAGCAAAACTTGCTCTACTCGTGGATCTTGGCGGACTTGGTCATTAAAAGTGTGAAGTTTTCGAGCAGTCTTATTGGCATTTTTCAAATTTCTCGGATTCATCTTAACAAGGCTATGCGTCTCTGCCTCAGTAACATGATCGAAATCACGCTGCTCCTGTGACCATACTCTGGCAACTTCTCCTCGAAAGAGGACGTTGTCGAAAATTAGCAGGCCGCCGAGACGAACTAGTTTGTTACATAATAAACATTCCAGATATGCTTCATAACCCCCTTTGTTAGCGTCCACGAAGATGAGGTCAAATTGTGGGCTATCATCCTCTACTAGCTTTAACAAGATGTCGTGTGCATTCCCTCTCTGCAGTACGATCTTAGGTCGAGTGCACTGACGACGTTCAAAAAATTCCTCGGCGACATCCGCAGCAGCGTGGTCCAATTCACAGGTTGTCACTTCTCCATCGTGTGGTAGAGCAGATGCCATGGCAATAGTCGCATACCCTGTAAACGTCCCTATCTCTAAAATCCTTCGGCTCTTCGTGATCTTGACGAGTAAATTCAGGAGCGAGGCTTGAACATGCCCGCTGAGCATATGGACGCGGCCTGGGAAACTACGCTCAGTTTTCTCTCGCAGTGCCAGAAGTAAAGCATCCTCGGCAACAGTAAATTTGTCAGCATACGCATCACTTATAGTCCGCTCTCGAGAAAAGGTGAAAATGCTTTCTCTCTGTCCTCTTTCAACCCTAAGGCTTGGTTCCTGCTCTGCAATTGCTTGACGGCAAGTTCGGCAACATGCTCCTCTCATGATACTTGCACAGTCCTCACACTGCAGGAACATCCTTTTATCAAATGGGCGAGGGCAAGCTACGTTTGCACAATCGGTTTGTACATTGCATGCCTGCTGGCAGTGGATACATCGATCAAGCAAGTCATCGGTGATCACCTCTCCCATTCTCCCATCAAACACATGATTAACTCCTTTAAATACAGAGTCCCCTAAACGACTTTGCTCTCTCATGGATCGTGCATAGCTTACTATGCCGCCCTCAAGTCGCCCAGTATTTTTGAATCCCATCTTCTGCTCGAGATACGCATTTACTTTGACACAGCGAATGCCTCCAGTACAATACGTCAGGATTTTCTTATTCTTCTCCTCATGCTTCAGCCGCTGCTCCAGAAAATCCCAGCTTTCTCTGAAGGTGCGTGTATTCAACGGTTCCGCTCCTTCAAATCGGCCAACATCACTTTCGTAGTTGTTGCGACAGTCGAGTATGATGACATCATCCGAATTCTGAGTCACCAATGAATGCCACTCTTCTGGGGGCACCTCTTTTCCAGCCTTATTCCAATCCAGAGCTTCATCCAAACCATCTGCGAGTACTTTTTCCCTTGGTCGGACGGACAGCTTCTGGAATGGCTGTTCGTTACGGAAAACGACGCTGTCTGTGTTAAGAAACACCCCTGTGAGCTCCGAAGGTATGAAACTCTCACCACGCTCCCACCAAGATCCGTTCATAGCATCATAGAAATCCTGCAGCACAAGACCTGGTACCGCTAGTTGTGCGTTCACCCCTTCGCTCGCTACGTAAACACGACCCTTGACTCCCAATTTTGACAAGGCCTTCCCGAGCAACTCGCTTGTATGTGTCGGGTTCTGCAATTTGACAAACTTGTAGAAGCTGATCATGTGCAACTGTGCATCTGGATCACGGGCGGCAGTTGCAACTTTGCTAATGACCTCTTCTACTCTAGGAGAAAGAGGAGGCCTCGGTGGGGGTACGTTGTGAGGAATAACTTCAACAAACACAACGGTGCCAACCTTTTCGCATTTTTCAACGCCTTTCAGCAACCCGGAATGATCTCTCACCACATCTCCGCCCCCAACTTTCATGTCGAAACCATCCGAATCTGTGAGCAACCCACGATCCTCAAGCTCGGGAAACAATCGCACCAGCCCAGAGCGCACGCGACCCTTAAAGAGATCGACATCAGTGATGTCATCCTTATCTAAAAACACTTTAACACGACCTAGACGTGGTGTCAGAGAGCAGCGCTGTCGGACGAATCCCGGCACTGATACAATCGCGTTCAGAAGATCTCCTTCGCGATTTTCCAATTCGCGTTTGATGTCTCTATGTGCAGCAGTACGGGCAAGCTCTATAGCGCGGCGCTTTTCCCGAGCTGATAGGCTAGCCTGTGCCAGAGTCCTCTTGCTAGTGCTGAAAAAAATCGGCATGTACGTCGACCGCCGTAAAAACGAGTTGGTAAACACCAGACGGCCTGGAACAAACGCACAACTCATCTTACTTCTTCCTTAGGCCTTGAGACATAAGCACTTCAATAGCACTGGAGGCAAAAGCAATTGAAAGTACTTTAGGAAGACTGACCGATCGTCTTATTGATTGCTACGTTAGGTTTGAACTGCAATACTCCCAAGCCACTAAAGCAGACTCAAGATTTTGTCCATGAACGAGTATGCCAAGTGAAGATCTGGACGTTTTAATACGTGTACAGTAACGAAGGCCTGTGAAGGTTACGATTTGTTTGTAAAATTAAAAATTGCATAACGGTTCTACTGCCAGCGAGGTCAGACATGTCAACTTCAATCACACGAGTCAAGAGCAGGATGATCAGATTTTCTCGCCTTTCCCTCAATAACTGCGACTTCTTCGTACCCAGATACGAGGTGTAGTTGCTTGTTCGGTGGAGCCTCAGGCACTCTGAACCAACATCGCAGTGCCCTCTAAAAGGGTGTTGGAAGGAAGTCACTGTAGACTTCAAGATATGCTAGGCTTTAGTTCTGCGCCGGCGATTTTGTTGTCCAGAGGAAATTATGGACTTGCAGGTTTCCAATTTGCGTGCAACCCAAGGCCTCCCCGCTTCCCAGCGAGCGACTCGTTGTCAATTTCGCGCAGACTAGTTATTCGGTGTGGAAGGAGGAACTCCGGAGTTCGCGATAACAAGCGACGAGGTGATGGACGTAGACCATATCGCGTTGGAGAAATGCTTCGGAGAGAGATATCTCCGATTATTGATGATGCATTCGCCCGCGCATTTGCAAGTGGCTCCTCAAGCAGGGGTTCACAACCGGTGATGGTGAGCGTGGTGGATGTCAAGTGTTCAGACGACCTACGAAACGCTCGAGTAAGTGTATCTGTACTTGGCAGTGACGAAGAAAAGGAGGAGGCATTAAAGTGGCTGCGTGCAGCACGCAAGGAAATTCGATTTGAACTGGCTCAATGCGTGCACCTGAAATATATGCCAGAACTATCTTTTACTGAAAGCGAGATGGCACAGGCAGTGAAAACTGTCAATATCCTGAATATGCTTGCCAAAGAGCGCGAAGAGAAAAAGAGCAGCTTGATGCAAGATGGAGATGGCGTCGAGATTGGACCTGCAAGCGCGACGTCACTCTCTAGCGCTCAGGGTCTCGACCTGGATGCGTCCGCAGATGATGCTATCATTACGACTGAGTTCGACGATGACGAGGATGATGGCGACCCGATGATTATCGATGTAACGGATGAAGGCGAAGAACTCGAAAATCTTTCTGAAGAACAGCTCCGGAGTATCTTGTTCAAAACGACAGAAAAGTAAAAGCTAAACCCCGGTGGTAGTAGTCGTGCGTCTGATTAGGGCGAGTCGGTAAACTGTACAGAAAGGCGCCACCCTAAGCGGCACTTGCTGAAGCACGGGTGGCACGTTTCTTGAGTTTGCAACCGCAATCACCCCAGCGATGCTCCATATACTTCATACTGCATTGAACCTCTGCTTTTCCCTGGCGGCGATTGACGTCATTGTGTGCTCCACATGTCCACAACATAAACTTTTCCCTGCTCGAAAGGTCCGGCGGGTTGGCTGCGATGTATTTGTCAAAATGCTGGCGACACCTTTTGCACGGGTAAAGCTTTGCAATGCTGCGGAGAAAGTTCTTCGCATGATGCTGGTCATTGCTTGACGGAGTCTCCGGATAGTTGGCAGCAATGGAGTGAATGAGGGTCCAGCCTGCGTTACCCACCTCTTTCTTCCCGGGTGCGCCGCGAACAGTGGCCATGGTGAAAAAGTCGCTAAAGATGATGGAGTTGCGGCGGACTATCTGAGCAGGCTGCACCAGAGAATGAGTGAGTTGTACAAATACAGAAGAGTCGAGCAGGAGCCCTATGACCATCAGGCATGCCCCTCCCACTGTAAGCAACATACCCACAAGAACCGCACTCCTCCCTCTGATTATCACGCGTCCGTGCTGCCATCGAGGGCCCCCAGAGCACGGCACAAGCGCCAGCGCTGCAGTACACCTTGATGCCATGCCGACACGCGTAAAAGCTGAAAAGAGGAGCTAAGTTTGAGTCGCCAGAGTGAGGTGATACAAGGGAGGGCGCGTGGAGGGCGTTGGGCGGCGAGTGTGAGGCAGGAGGGTGATTCAGCAACGGTCGCGTCACGGTCGGTCATAAGATCCGTTTGGCCGTGTGGCCCATTGCGTAGAGCTGTCGACTGGACTACACCACGACTACTCGGAAAGGCGAATGGTACAAGGTTGCCATTACGCCAATTATATGTCAAACCCATCTAGTTTGCAAATCAGGGTCCACCAACGAAACATCTTCCAGAATTCAATTCATTGTTGTGAGTTTCTCCGGTCAATATATCCGATTTGTCATCACTTCTGCCGACGGTTGTTGGAAAGTGTGAGGGGGCAAAACTGAAGTGGTGCGCACTGAAGCAAGTAGTGTGAGTTGGGCGCGAGGGAGGAGGTGTTGAGGATTCCGAGCATGGAGTTGCAACTAGAGATCCTGCAGGCGCGGCAACGTGTGCTGCGAAGGCCGCGTCCGGTGAGCACGACGGACAGCAGGGCACGGGCGGAGGTCGTTGTAGATGATCCCTTTGCTTGCGAAAGCCACGGGTTCTACGTGCAAGGCGGGCCAGACGCTGTTACGAAAGAAGTGGACGGTTCTGGTGTTAATGAACAGGAGAAATCAGGACCGCGAGTGAAAGCTAGTACGGAGGGGTTCAGGGAGAGGGAGGGGGTGCGGAAGAAAAGGTCACGGTTCGTAACAAATTGGACGCCGCAGATGGACAAGATTGTCAAGAAGGCACTTGAGAAACACGGATGGGGATGTTGGACTCGTATTGCAGCGTCTGGAAAGCTACCGAAGGAATATAATGCTAAATTGATCGCCAACCGCGCGAGGGCCATCGGCTTCACCCGTGAGATGTTTGGTGCTTCTGGGCAGCAATAAACACAGCACGGGTAATTACCATCACATGACGTTGTTTGTGGCCTTCATTTTTTTCTCCTTGCGTTGGCAATCTTAGTAGCATGGACGTCATCCTTCGGAAGCCGGTGTACTGGGGCCTGGATCCATTATTCCATGCCCATGTCAAGTTATTGGCGCGCATGCTGAGAAGGATGATCCCGGGGGTTTGGGGGGACAATGACGCCGTTTATTTCTACAGGTTTGTCGCAGGCCATCCACCAAGACCTGTTCGCCTGATCATGGTTGGGGGCATAGTCGTCTTCCTGGCCACTCATCAGAAGGTAAGCAGAATTCAGGGTCTGCAAGGTGGTGGTGTAATGCATGTAGGACGGTTACGAATCATTACTGACCAAACGTTGTCCTCGCTTGTCTCTGTTTAGTTTACGCGTTTCCTGGTCGACGACGGAACAGGCACTATTCGTTGTATGCTATGGGCTGAAAATTTTGGGGACAACTTAGGACCCTGTGACATCATGCTGGGTGACTATGTTCAAATACGTGCGAAGCTCGAATGGCGCAACGCCTTGCCTGTCGCTGTTGTTCAGTGGCATCATACCACGAAGGACCCGCATGCAGAACTTATTTGGTGGATGGATGTGAAACGCACTCATGAGCGGGAGTATACGAGGAAGCACACAATTACATTGACGGCTGAAATCGAGGAGTCCCTCTCTCAATCCAGTTGACTTCTGCGTAGCCTAAATTCTTGTCCTGAACCTGTGGAATTTCCCTGCCATTCATAGCCATTATTGATGTCGTTGACAAAATTGTGCTTCTACTAGTGCAATCAGGATTTTGTCGATGCAGGCAGACGTGCCACTAGCAGGAATGAGATACTACCAGGTGGGCAGGTAGCTAACGTCCAACGTGAGGAAATTGCGAACTGTTTACTCTGGTCGCTGGATTCCACTGCTATTCTTCGAAAACTCTACCAACCGCGAACTGCGCTCTATCTCCGGCAACTCAAATCGCAGCGGCTGGACCCACCTGTCTTTCACCCCAAACCTATTGGCCCACATGTAATCAAGAATCGAATCCATCTGTTTTACCAACGCCCCGTATGCTGCAGTCGGAAGCAACCGGATCTGTTCTGTGAAACACCCAATCTCGTCAATATTGTCCTCATCAAGCTCAGTCACCACTGCGTTTTGCGTCTGGGGATCAGCAGACTCCAGAATACCTTGTACAGCTCGTAAAGCCGGGCTCAGACGCGACGTGCATTCTTTGACTTGCTTGCACGCTTCAGCAGCCTCTGCCAACACCCTCTGCATGTCTACGTTTTTCAGGTCAGCATTCTCCTTTCCGCGCTCTTCCCAGGCAGCTACTGCCGCAAAAATAACTATCCAAAAGCAATTCACTTCAAGAGATGTACGCCCGCAATTTCTTGCCACCTCACGCTTCACATTTGAGCCTTGAAGCACGGCAAGCAACCGCACCTCTGCCTCTTGAATTTCAGCCTTCAGCGGATAGTCGTAGCTCCAGCAATGGGCTATCAAATCCTGTCGTAAAGCACGCATGTTGTGCGCTTCCTCTTGTTTTGTCTCTACATTTGTCTTCCTTGTTTCCACCTGGAGGATTGCGCTGGTGAATCTATAGAGCATTCGTTCCGAGATGAGATCTCTATTCGCTACAACAAGTTCCGCAAAACCTTCAGCCTTCCAAGCATCCGCAAATCGCTCTACAAGTTCATCTGGACTCAACCGCCGGTCAAAACGCAGCTCAGCCCTTCTCTCGATGCCCATACTGGGCAACTTGACAAGCTGTGTCTCCGGAGACAATACGACTTCATCCTGTGGATTTTCCAACTCAACGGCCGTAGGGGTCTTCACAGTAGCGCGATGAGGGGTGGCATCTCCTGCTGCGCCACTTGCTTCCTCTAGCTCCACTGCGAGGCCTGAATCCGCTGTTTCCGCATCGCTGTTTTGTTCTGTAGGCTTAGAAAGTTGCGAGGCGGGAGCCTTCGGAGGGTCGTCGGATGACACAAAACCTGCACCGAAGCCAGAGGCACGTCTGTTTTTTGCGGCATGCTTTTTTTCACTGGCGGCCCCACGTTTTGCTTTCATGTAGAATGGGACTGTCGAAGGGGCCGTGCGTGCAGGGGAAAATGGGACGGAAGTGAAAGAAGTGAATGCACACACAATTGCGACGGCGTTTCGAAGCGGATGCGGCATTGTGAAGAATGGAGACCTCGGCTTGGGGGCGAAAATAGGGGGAGGGATGGGGACTTGCTGAAGACTGGCTGAAGAAAGAAGCTTTGGAGAAGAAATGCCTGGAGGGGAAACTTGGAGTTGTATTCCAGGGCGACGATCTCCAACCGGTGGTACAGGCAACCGCCCGAAAGTATGTTAAATCTGCGGGCAACAGTGTCACAGGTGGCTCATGGAGTGAGTGGTGATAGGCGAATAGGACGGTGAATGATTTCCCTTTTTCATTTTTTAACAAGAGTACTGTACTGTGCATCCAGTAAAGGTCACCGGCTGTACAGTACTGTAGCCTCATCGCTCGTGCCCCACCGTGCTGTGCAGTTTACTGTATTTAAAGGCGTGAGTCTGAACAAATTTGAAAGTACAATACAGTACAGGACTGTGCCTTTGAACGTACGGTATGTTCGAGTAGGACCTCCACGTATTCTGTACAAAACTTATCGTATGCACTCAAAACCCATATCCTTGCTGTGCACCTCCTCTTCTCTCTTCCGACATCCTCCTCAGCTGTACACTCTTACATTCCATTTCTAGCGACGTTTTTCTCTGCGTAGTTGGGGACTAAAGGGCCATGGAGCATTCCGAAAGCGAAATGCTTCTTCCGCCTCCGGATTTAGTTTTTGGTGCGTCTGCAACGACCAGTGAATTGAAGACCTCTCCGCCGGTTGGTTCTTCTCCGCCGTTGGTCCCGGCTGCAGCTGCCACAACGTCGAAAACCCCAGAAGCACCTTCACCCCCAATGTCCGAGTCGAATTCGGTTTTCGAGACAGAGATCGTCGAAAAGGCGGTCGAAAAGGTCGGTGCGGTTGAACCCGATGCCATTGTAGTGGATGATTCTCCATCGCGTCCGCGAACCCGTGCGTGCGGTTTCGCGTCTAGTCGACGAAAGCAAAGAACCAAGTTTTCGCGCATGAAGGGCCGCTCCGGTAAAGCGGAAAGGTCAAGCTTCGAAGTTAGCTCGGAGAGTGATGCTTCCGAATCATCCGGTGCATTACCGAGTCCCTCAAAAGATGAAGCGATTCCTGCTCCACTAGGGACTTGCAAATTGCCTCCATCAGAGCCATACTATTCCTATCCTCGACATGACAAGCCGGCGAGGCGTTCTTACATGAGTGCCGGGGGTCATAAGCGGGGCAACCCCTGGCCTAAAACGCCGACTTACAACTTTACCACCCTAAACTTAGACCGCGAAAAAAGGGAAGCAAAGCCAAGATCCGATCCGCTACCAACCCTACTTCAGACGAATGCGGCATCAACCCAATACCAGACGAACGCGGCGCCAATACAAGCTCAGAAGAATACGGCACCATGCCAGACAATCCAAGTCTCCGATGATGAAAAGGAAGAAGTTGATCTTGTCGACACAGAATATAATTCTCCTTTTGTTCTGCCCGACAGAGATTCGCCAACCGGAAACGACTCAAATCATAGGTGTCAAACTCGGAGGATGTCCACCAGAGCTTGTAAAGAACCGGAGGTAGTAGAGGTTCTTGACGAAGTCAAAGTGTTGACGCATTTAGAGACTGCATACGACGGACCGACTCATTTAATCTTCATGTATCCTCCAGGAAAGAGTCGCGGGCAGATCAAAGTGACAGCTGAAGAGAGAGGACGTCTAGAGCAACGCAAGTACACCAATGACAGTTTAATTGATTTCTACTTACGTTATCAAGAAGTAGAAGACTTGGCTCGTCGTCATGACAGCGTGCGATTAACGACGAAGTTTTTGAGCTCGTTTTTCTTTGGGATTGTGCGTCGGACGAAGCCAATTGCTTATAATGCTGTGAAGGGCTGGACAAAGGGTTCTGATATATTCAAGACAGATATAATTATGACGCCGATATGCGATTCATTTCATTGGAGCCTACTCATTGTTATAAACTTGAGAGAAGTGGGAAGGCTTTTGAGAGACAATACCATCAATCTGGATACCGCTGGTCCCAAAATCATATACCTCGACTCGTTAGACACGAAACGGGGCAATGAATTTGGCGACACTATGCGACGTTATCTTGTGGAAGAATGGCTCCATCGCAAGCAGGACAAGCCCATAACAGATGAGTTGCGTCGCGATGTATTTTCGAGCTTCAAGAAGATTATACCCACATTGAAACCGATTTCGCCAATTCAAGACAACGAATATGATTGCGGGTTATACGTCATGAATAACCTCACAATGTTCCTCGGAAACAATGATAATATCATAGGAAAGATCTTAAAGGGAGAGAGCATCGAACATATATACACTCCTGCCGATATTCAAAAGCTTCGATTGACTACTATATCCTTGATGAATGACCTGGAGAAGGAGTACAATCGGAAGAAGGAAGTGACACTGAAATCTAGTACAAATGAACTCACGGTCCCTGATGTGCCTCTACAGGAGAGGATGTTACTAGCAATGCCGTTAGACGACTGTGAGGGTGTGAATATATCTCCAAACCCGACTAATGAGTTGCGTAACGAGAGCTGTGGTGTGGACTCAAATTCTGAGACTAACAACGGCAGTTCAATAGTAGTAGTGGCGCCGCAAATAGAAGGCGCGCATGACAAGAGTTCGAAAAGTGTTAAAAGAGATTCCTTCCCTTACATTCAGCAGCATGCCTCAACAACTACATCCATCCGATACACCTCGAAAGACGACATGGGTATGGACCCTGTCTTAACAAAAGAGTCACCGCCGCTTGTTTTGGAGAGTCCTGTGGCCAATGTGGAGGAAGCCGCTATGGAATGCGAGATATTATCTAAGGTGGCACAAGTTGCGACAGAGATTGTCGACCAAGAAAAGCATCTATCAGCTGGGTTAACAAATGATTCCGACGAAGGCGATATCGTGATCCACGTTTTAGACGCCCAGGAAGGGTGGAATGGCCGCGACGAGCATATGAAGGAACTAGACGATGGTGTCCAGGAAGAAGAGGGAGAGCCTAGGGTGCGCTCATTGGCACCCCACTGTGACGTCCTGGGGGGTAGAAAGGAAGCCCAAGCTGCGAATACGCCTACTAGCAGGAGTACACCGAAGGAGAAGAAAGGGGCGTCAGTTAGCTCGGACGAAGAGAGGGATAATTTTCCTACCGGGTATGGTGGGGAGATGGACAAGAGTTCGCCCGAACATGAAATCATGGAGGCATCTGCACGGCGACACAGTAAGCTTTTCGTGTTGAGTCGTAAGAAGTCGAACCTATTCGGTGCTAATAAACCACGTGAGCACATGCTGACTCAGACTCTAGCCTCATCGGATGCGGCGCGGATTGACTTCAGCATGTGCTCGCGTAAGAGTCGGGCACCACCGCGTGGTGATGTCGACTGTACTCGGGCCATCGATGTTGACGCTGGTGAGGGTGGCATCGACATCGATGGGGACGGGCATAGGTTGGAAAGTGACGCTAGTGCAGGCGATCAGAAGGCTTGATGAGAGAATAATGCTGTGGATGGGACAGAGGAGTGAAGCACTTTGTATGGCCCCACGTTTTCACCTGAAGCCTTGTACTGCTGATCATTTTGTAGATAGTCCTCTTGAATATTCTGTGCGGCCATATTACTAACAATTACTGCGGAAAACTATCGCCATAACTTCAACAACTGTGACTGACACACACGTGAACACTACCAATTCTTTAATAAATTCACTCATTAACTGTCAACTTCCGCGATATGTCGTGAACCCAAACGGGCTTATCAGTAATGGAACGTGGTAATGTGTACTCGTTTCGCGCACCCTAAACGTCACGTCACAGTAAGGGTAAAAGCATTCCCTTTTACTGATCGAAAAGTACTCTTCGGTCCAAAACCGGATACGATATACGCCCGGCTTCCAGGCATTCGTGCGGGTGAGGTCTGAAGCACGTCCGTTTTCGTCACATACAGCCGACGTTAGTGGATGCTCAGAGCCATTCTCGCCGCTCTGATACACATCAAGCCGAAGTCCGGCGGCTGGGCGCCCACATGACGTGTCTAACACGTGCGTGGTGAGAGGACTCGACATTGATGACCAGTCGCCACCAACGTACAATTTTCGACTTCCTGCAGAGCGGCAATCCCAAATCTCTTCAACTCAGACAACTAGGTGCAAAATGTCTGGGTAGTGTCAAAGGCTGAGAAAATGCGAAAAACTCCCTCAACTTGGGTTGAATCTGCGAGGGGAACACCGAGCTTTTAAAGGGTCGGAAACATAGTCAGTCCGTATACGGTTACCAGAAGAAATAAAAGTTTGATCCTCGTTGCTCTCCTGTAAAGTGTTACATGACTTCTCATACGAATATCGATTTTTTATTGAACATAGTACATCCATACATCGAATTTAACTCTTTACAGAGCAAATCTGTCCTGCCTCCTGACCAAAATAATGGCTACGTCCAAGCCTGGTACCCGGAATATGGGGAGAAAGCCAACTTTTGTCCCAACACAGTACTTCTCTATGTGTCTATCGATTCGGAAAATTGAAAGCCCGCTTGTCTGACGTAGGATCACGGAGCGGTATTTCGTGCTTCGATCACAAGTTTTCTGGTTTGTCATTAGAATTATCAAGCTCCCTATTGCGTCCGAATGGTTAAAAAGGACAAGAAGAAGAAGGGGTTGGGGAAGGCCAAAACCGAGGCCAAGGCCTCGAGAAAAGCTGACAAAGCTTCAAAGCGAGCTCTTGCAGCAGACGGAGATGTAAGTAATGGGTGGATTCGCTTCAGAGATTGCCAGTCATTTCAGCCTAACAAGATTCAAGGTTTGTTACTGTAATCTAACCCACATATTAATGGCCACCTCTAAATTGCCCTGATCAGGATGTCGAAGCTATTCTTGCAGAGATCATCGCGAAGGAGGAAGAATCAATTGCCGTCGCGGAGCACCAGGATGTCTCTGCTCCGTCTCCTCGAGCTGCCTTTACATTAGTAGCGAATACCGTTAATGAGGACGAGCTAATTCAATTTGGGGGCGATCGATACACGGGCGACAGAGCAGCCTTCTTCAACGACCTGTATGTCTACAATGTGGAGAAGCACACATGGACACGGTTTGATTCGCCTACACGTCCTCCGCCGCGAAGCTCGCACGCTGCCGCGGTTCACAGGAACATGATGTATGTGTTTGGGGGTGAGTTCAGCAACCCGAGCTTGAGTCAATACAGACACTATCGTGATCTGTGGCGTCTAGATTTGACCGATATGAGTTGGGAGAAAATTGACATCAGGGGCGGACCGACCGCGAGGTCTGGTCACCGCATGTGCGTTGTGGATAGTAAGCTCGTCGTATTTGGAGGCTTTTTTGATACGGGCTTTGAGAATAAGTATTTGAATGACTTGTACTATGTGGATCTGTCACAGGATGACCTACATTGGACAAAAGTGGAGACGACCGCTGTCGACGTAGTTCCATCTCCACGTTCAGGATTTGAGTGGGTGATAAGTGGTACTGACGTCTACTTGTACGGTGGATACTGCAAGGAAGCTGCCAACAAAGCTAAAAATGTCACCCACAAAGGAAAGAAAAAGGGAGGGCAGGCGGTGGAAGAGGCTATGGTTGCGAGCGGCGTTGTCCTGTCCGATTCGTACAAACTCTCGGCACAGAGTATGAAGTGGCAGAAGGTGAAAAGGACAGGCTATGGGCCATCTCGGCGGGCTGGCTTTGCGATGGCGCTACACAAGCAAAATGCAGTCTTGTTCGGCGGTGTCGAGGACGACGAAACGGAAGAAGACATGCAGTCCATATTCTACAATGACATGTTTGCCCTCAACTTGGATCGAAAGAAGTGGTTTCCAATGACGCTGCGTAAAAAGAAAGGAAAGAAAGGGCGGCGGCGACGAAAAAAGGCGGGTGCTAGCGGCGAGGCAGATGATGCCTCGCCTGAGGCGGGCAGGAACACTGGTTCGAGGGAGGTCGAGGAATCGGAGTCTGACAAACATACAAACAATGAAGTCGATGACGAAGATGATGATGATGACGGGAAAGAGTTGGACACGGAAGCTCTAGAAGCCGCATTGATGGGTAAAGAGGAGGAATCGCTACCCTGCGGACGATTTCGTGCCGCCGTAGCCATCCAAAGAAATGTAATGTACATCTTTGGAGGCATGGTGGAGAAAGGTGAGCAGGAGATAACATTAGACGACATCTGGTCTATCGACCTGAATAAGCTGGAAGAATTCAAAGAGCTGAAGAGTATGAGCGAAGAGTGCGCAGAATGGGTTGCTTCTGATGATGACGAGGATGATGATGACGAGGATGAAGACATGGAAGACGTGGAACAGGATGATCGCGAAAGTGAAGTTGAGGACGAGGACGATGCAGAGGAAAGGAAAAAGCGTCGCGGTGGTCGACGGGAACGATTACGGGAACGGGTTTCCCAACCAGAGGACGACCACTTCACCCCAAAGATCAATGAATCATTGAAAGACTTCTTCGAGCGCACGCGGCCATATTGGATGGGCGAGGTGCACGAAGCGCTCGGCGAATCTGGGAAGGCATTGCGAAGAGTTTCGTTTGAATGGGCATTCAAGAGATACTGGGAAGTCAAACCATCTCTGAAAGAGTTGGAGGAGTTGGAAGCAGAGTTGGTCAGGGAGGAAGATTTGGAGAAGGAGTTTGCTGAAGCACAGCTCGATCAAAAGAGGGGTAGGTCTAGACGGTGACGTGTGTAGAGTTGCTAGCGACCCTTCTCTACAAATCTACACTGCGATTCGCTTGTAAAACCTCGAGCATGTGGGCCTTGTGTCCTTACCTATGTCGAGCGATACAGACAACATTTGACGGACAGTGCGAAGGACGTAAAGATGTCTGATATACTTTTAGTCGATCGATCTATGGAGATCGCTTGTTTAACAGCTTGATATAAACAAGTTGGTTTTTACTGAATTCGTCTAATTGAGGGAAAGAATACTATGTATGATACTGGCCGAGCTAATTTTGTTCGAATTAAACGCAGCCTTTTCAGACACACATCTGCCTGCCTTTGACTGCAACTAGTGGTCGATTTTCTTTACCTCCGTGCCACCGTGTAAACCATTTTGTGAAGAATTAGATTTGGTCAGCTTGTTGACGAAGAACAGACTTTTGCCTGCCACAACATTGAGATGCCCGTAAGAGCTAAATAGGCCCAGCATGGGCACCTCCGATGCCGCCCTTCGCGAACGATATCGCAATATACTAAGCGCCAATTGCACCTCTGACTACGACTCGCTGCGCCGTCTCGTCCTTCTCGATGGATTACCCCACGATGCCAATGCCTTGAGAACAGAGCTGTTCGGTCGTTGTTCCCTCCGTGGTCTTGTGTGGAAGGCGTTGTTGGGAGTGGGCACGGTCGATGCAAACGAGTATGCTGCTCTGGTGCGGCAAGGGCCCTCGGTGGTTGACTCGCGCGTGCGAGAAGATGCCCGCCGTACGTTTTCGCAGAACGACGACTTCACTACCCGCGTTCCAAACGAGAAGATGATTCGAGTCCTCAATGCTTATGTACGGTCTACAGGAAACAAGCCCAGCGTGTACGCGCAAAGCATGGGGCTGCTTGCTGCACCTTTTCTGTACGTCATGCCGGAGCCGGATGCTTTTCACTGCTTTCGCATCTTTCTCAGAGACAAGATTCCCTCCTACGTCAAGAGATACGCCGGTGCGAGACAGGGGTGTGTACTTCTGGACAAATGCTTAGTTGCGACAGATCCAGAGCTACACAAGCTTTTTACGGACCATGGACTTAACGCCGAGGTCTTTGCGTTTTCCTCTATTTCGTCGCTTGGGGCCTGCGTGCAGCCTATGTCGGACACGGTCCGGTTGTGGGATATTCAGCTTGCCTTTGGTGTTCATATGCACATCCTTTTTTGTCTGTCGCGGTTGCTCCTGTCCAGTCATGCAATTCTGGAAACGGCGAAGGAGACCTCAGCTGCCCCATTGATCACGCGCCAATTGGAGCAAGGTCTTGGGCAAAACTCTGAAACAGTGTTGGCGCGTGCAGTACCCTTGGCTGGTCAGTTTGATGTGGATCTTTACAACCAACTCACCTCCCACTCCACGGCACTTCCTCTGAATTCTCCAAGAGAGTCCGTGGAGGTTCTCAACGTGCAAGGATCTCTCGATCGTGACGAACTCGAGTCTCTGAACCTTACGAAGAATGAGCGGTCAGGATCTATGTTGTCTGCTGAGGAAGTTTCTCCAAAAAATTCTTTCGGAACCACAAACGAAGTTTTATGTGAGCAATCTCACCAAAACGGGTGAATTTGGGTCTCATTTTTGACTGATCTGAAAAGCTCCTGCGACGGGGGATAAGATCATGTAGGACGTGTGAGACCTGCATGCTCAAGGCCATTAGCAATATACTGAAGTCTAGCAATAGTGACGAAAAGGTGCTTTTGGCCTTTTGTCAATTGGTTTGCCTGCGAACAAAAACATAGGAGTATATGGTCGGCAGAGTTACAGAAGCTTTAATTGCTGCTCCGACAAGGATAACTAACGAGAACAACAACAACGTATTTATTTGATCACATGAAGATTATTGGGAGTCGAGACCAGCAATTTAAATACTACGCAGAATGTGTCTAAGTGAGAATGTGGTGGCGACTGCCTGAACAGAGGGGTACCATTTCCAGGAGGTAATGGCAGTATCATCTAGAATCCCTCAGCATGAGAAGGTATTTGGTGATATACTACAGACAAAGCTTTTGCTTTCCCCAAGGGCCGATTCTAAACCATCTGCCAAATGTCCATGATACTCCGCAGTGAGGGGCTATTTCTTTCCGAGGGTTACTCCTTCTCCCTGATGCCATAATAAACCTTTCAAAATTCTCTGCAACACGTGAGGTCTTCACATTTGGTCATTGACTGCACGATGACAAGGTACCTCAAGTTATTAACTCATAATCAATTTAGGATTAGACAAGTTTTTTCACAACTGGTACCCGACGTTACTAATAACACCAAGCAATGACAGAAAAGTCGTGGAAGAAAGTTTTCAATCATTTTACTTCTAAAGTGAAGGTGCGATGGTCTCAAAGTGCAACTTGAAGAAAAACCATTTCATGATGACGTACTACTCGTTGCCAAATACCGTCATCTTCTCATGTTAAACGCATGCTTATGCGCTGTGTACACCAGACTAGTTAGCGTTAAGGAACAGGTTGCCAGTTTGCGTATGCTAGTTTTGTTTCAGTGTGTAGCAACAATCCGAGTGAAACGCGAATTTCACACTTCACAAGAGACTGCTTCCGATTTTGACTTTGTGACGTCTGTCGTGGGCATTGATGAGTTCAAGGATGTGTGGTTTTTAGCGTCTTCAGTGACAAATGAACTGTGGCGGAGAAGGAGAACTAATTTATGGAAGTGAGGGTCTTGGATGACTCGGGGAAGTAACAGAAAGCTGGTGCAACAATCTATAAGGAATTTAGCGGAATTGTCGTTGAGCAAGCTTTGTATGTGCAAGGTCTAAAGCTACCTGGGCTCAAGTTAGCACCAACAATCGTGACTAGCAGGAAAAGAGAATAACACACAATCGAATAATACGAAATCTGCGTTGTGGTTGGCCTTTTATGAACCTCACGATGGTTTCAGATACAGTTTTAATGAGGTATAGATGCTAATGTAATCTGAATTCGCAGCAAAATGAACTGAGCAAATACTGACTTAGCCGTTTACAGACTCCACAGTGACGTTTCGTGTAACTTGTTGCTTAAAAGCAGTCTTCTGCTGAAGCGGGACCAGTTTTCAATTGCTCTTTCGTGAGGATCTTCAACCTTCAAACCATCCAGGGCGTCGATCATAGCGTCGTTGTGTACGAGAAGCCGGTGGCGATTTCGATGATTATTCATGCGAAGGATATATGGAGTGGCATCCGGCCATCGTCGCTCATCGTCTGCTGAAGACGGCCAATTCCAGAAAGACGGCTTGTAAGATCCATTCTCAAAACGGTTGCACCATGATTTCATTGCAAGCAGGTATGAAGACTTTCTGTGGTATACCAGAGAAGTACCGTCGCCATTCGAGAACGACAGTTCTAGAGAAGTTGGGTCAAGGAATAGTTCTCCAGTAGTTGTCAACATAACTTTCTTACCAACGTGCTCATAACCAACTTTTGGCAGCTTTGTCACAATATCTGGAGCTATGGTAACTCTCCAGGATGCTGGAACTGATTCATCATAGAGTCTTCGAAACGCGCCGTTTCCCACTCTCGGAGACCCATATGTTGCAACGTACAGATCCTTCGCGCCAAGTTTTAAGCGTAGTACGCAGTCATAAGCACAAATTGTAGCCAGTGCCCCACCAAGACTATGACCAGTCAAGTAAACTGGTCGAAATCGCTTCTCCAGCAGCCACTGAATGGCTGTCATTACTTCTTTCGCAACGCTCATGTAAGCTTCCCCAAAGCCGCGGTGAATTTTAGCATTAGTTCCGTCACGGCTCCCTAGTACTGCATATGCCACACTTCTAGGTGTTTCCAAATTGGCACCCTCTGTGTCCTCCAAAGCCGTCGGCAATACTCTGCTAAGTCTCACATGAAAGGCGTTCAGATCTGTGCGAAGGTTCTTCGAATTGCTAGTCCCCTTAAAGACAACGACAATTCTATCTTCATCATCAATTATTAGGGCCTGCGTATCGGTTTCGTCGTGGCGAAGATGTTTGTATACCTTATCCCTACACCTGTCCTTTTCGGAACCTAGTCTAGACATTTTTGGAGTATCGTAATAGTACACGAGCCAGGCATAATTGAACATAACAACATGTGTCTCCATTACAAAGCAGTCTGCAAGTGGTTTATGACAGGGACACTCTCGCTTCTGATATGTTATGGGCTCTTGCTGCCCACCAGGCTTTGGAGCTTGGGGCCTCAACCATCCACGGAGGCCAATAGCATCTACCGGCAAATTGACGTATGCTTCAACCGTGACGTACGACAAGTACAAGACCGTGAGCCCAAACGGCACGTACTGAATTTCAACATAAGAAACGCTAAAGAACTTCATTGCAGCCAATTGCGCGCCTGGAGGTAGACCGAGCAGGAGAAGTAAGTAACATATCCAGAACACAAAATAAAATGTCAAATTGTGGTAAAGAAAGAATCGAAATCCTATTTGGTTGGTACGGGATTTCATGTAGTCTTGGCTCTTCAGAAAATTTCTCGTGATTCTGATTTCACACACGATCCACGCGATGTATAGAAACTCAAATATTGTTACTAATGCCACGCATATTACTCCAGATAGAGGCCACGAACCAAGGTTTCTGTACAAATGGAGCATAGCCACTAGTGACGCCACTGGCATCTCTGACGTGTAAATATTGAATCGCCAGAATGCAAACTGCTTCAAGAGCATGTAGAAAATGACCAACAAAACTTTTGGTATATAGAAACTCAATCCAAGGTTGCCACTAACAACACGGTATGAATGAACTGTCGCCCATATGTAAAAAATAGTACTGGCAGTAAATGAAGCATCGCGAAGAGAATCATATAGACGAGATATTGGATCATACCATCGACCTTGCCGAAGATTGAAGCCAGCTTCTGCCATAATCCTCGCAACATTTTCGTAAGGGTTCAAGTACAAAGCCGCCGCGATTGTCAGTAATATCACCCAAACTTGTTCATGAGTTCGGTATTGCCGTCGTATGCGTACCATCCTTGATGTATACACCGTAGCCAAAGTCACTGCATACAAAAAGCAAATGATGTTCAAAATGGAAAGTATCCATTCATAGTAAGATGGTAAACTATAATACCGAGCAGTTATATCACCCAGGTCGTCCAAGCGGAGGTATGTGGTGTTGGCAAGGATGATGAACACAACTGAAAACAACATACCAAACATAATAAACCCATGAAACCACCACAGTAGTTTCGATATTTCCTTCGCCTTAATGACCTCCAACTTCGTGAATTTTGCTTCACTCGAATTTATGGACACCGGTCCCTCCACACTCGCGGTACAACACCCGGGGTTTTTGCGAGATGAGACATCTTCCAGTGAGAAACTAGAAAAGTCGTCATCGTTTAATCGTCCTTTTCCTCCGGTCATATCTGTAGACTGGTGCGGTCCACCGAACCGAATAGACTTCACGTTCATCCCAAAGTCAGCTTCATCAAAACTCTCCGCTCCCGAAATTTCAAGGGACTCGTGCGAAGTACTCCGAGGAACAGAGTCTCTTTCATTATCACCTACAAACGAGTCAACACCCAGATAATCAATCGACAATCGCGACATGTTTGGAAGGCGCGGAGTTCGTCATTCGAGTCGGTCCCAATGAACCGAATCAAGATAGTCGCTGCTAGTCTAGGCCGCTGAAGTCCGAATCTTTGTTACTGATTACGCAACACAGCACAAGAAGATCGTCTCAGCGTGCACAACATACACGGATGGCGCGTCCCTGTTAAGTTCGAACAAACTAGCCAAAATGAATTCCATCTTGACTCGGTAGTTCTAAGCGTATTGCATCCACTGGTAGGGCCAAACGAGGGTAGCTAAATAAGTAGGTGAAACCTACAGACTGCAAACCTACACGGGGTACCCCTGGTGCCTCACATGTTCGTCTCGGGCCCGTTCTAGATGGCTTGGCACAATATCAATATGCGTCCCGACGTAGAAAAATACGTCCGCAACAAAGATTTTATCGATCACTGCAAGGCAGTTGACCTCATCAATCAACAGACCTGACGCAGCTCCACACTATGACAAGACTCATCCGTAAGCAGAGGTTTCATTGAGCTCAGTAATTGTTGCTCCAAGGGACTGGCAAACCTTCACTACTCTTTCAGCATTGCAATCTTCCCTCTTCTGTAAGAGCTTTACCAAAATTCGTGCTTCCACAATAGCCAACGCTTTCGATTCCACACAACTCCACAATCCATCTGCACTTTCGAGAAAGAGCTGTCCGACTGCCGGAAGACATTCCATAATCACCGCAGATTCTTTCTGCCCCTGACAAACGCGAGCCATCGCACGGCCATCAGCAATCATTTGCGAAGCCCCAGATACCGACACAGGACCATGGCAGGAACACCAGCATTGTAGGACGGTCTCCCGAGTGATGATACATAATTCCGAGACCACAAAACCTCTGTTTCCGCCGTGCACATTGGAAAGAATGGAATTGAGCTGCTGTTCTACAAAGCTAGACGCACTCATGTAAGCTGCAGAAGGCTCAAGCTCCAAGTCAGAAGATGAGTTCGTAGTGGTCATAGAAGTGCGGAAATGCTCGACGCTCTGACTTCCAGCGGTGTACGCTGTTTTAGCTGAAGGGGTAGAAAGCATCGCGAACAGACGTGCTCTCACAGACGCGACAGCAGCACGAACTCCAACCTGTGCTTCGACGCCCAAGTCTGCGAGACCGCTTATCAATACTCGATGTAGACGCTCCCTCATTTCCTGAGACACCAGTGTCTCCAGATCCCCTTCAGCTTCTGTTGGAAAGCCGTGCACTTCTGATATGCCGTCAGCCATTTCAAGAGTTAAAAGAAATTCATCTAACATGTCATTAGATTGTGACAAAACCTCAACTGCCTGCATGTAGGCTGTTAACGGCGAGGCACCGTCAACCCAAAGTTCTTGAACCGTTGCATCTTTTTCAGCAGCCGGCAGCAGATGTGTGGCAGCCTGTAAGATTGTTTCCGAGTTGGCAAGGTAATTCATAACCAGGTTATCCAAAATTTCGCGTAAAACCATGCGGGCCTCCAGAATGTTCGTCGGTGTCCTAACTGAAAAGCTCCCCTCAGATACAGTATTGTTATCCTCGCCACTTTGCGTCATAGAATTGTTGACTTCATCCATAGAATCTTGAAATGTTGTTGACTTACTTCGTCCTGTTGAAAATCTGGGTACCTTAGGACAACATGTATGAGGCCTTGACGTCCCTTGTTCTACGGATTCAAATTCTGGAACAACATTTTGCTGGTATCGTGGCAAAGTGGACAGTATAGTCGATGAGCGGCGTAGAGACTCATATGTACACTCGATTGCAAGGCCTGTCATTTGCTGGTATTGAGCTGCAATGCGGCTGTAAAATGTTCGGTACCGATGGTACACATCAGCACTACTAGTCTCTCGTGGAGCTAAACGTGGTCCATGAGCTTCGATCCTGGTTATATCATAAAAAGCTGTCCCGAGGTGTTCATCAATCCAAACTTTTTCACAGGAAAGGTAATGAGTGATCCATCGATGAGCAAAATCAGCATAAGGGTCAGGACCTTCCGAGAAAACAGACTCGATGTCCTTGGCGGCGGGGTTTTGACATTGGGAAATGAGATCCAACCTTAGCTTCGTCATCATTTTAGAAACTTCCGCGCAAACATTAAGAAATTTTCTTCTATCTGCCGAGGTGAGTATAAGATCGTCTCTCCGTGAATTGCGGGTATCTGATAATGTTAGTGTCCGTATTCGGTCGCTCGACATTATGTCCTGACGCCGAAGAGAGTCATTGGTGGCCATCCCAGTTTCAATTCTACCCCTGCCAGCTGTCTTGGAATCATCTGACAACACATCAGCAAGAAGGTCACATAGAACTGCTTCGGCCATGAATACAACCTTCTTGTCTGAAAGGACTCGCAGTATTGATGCAAGAGCTCGAGATGGATATGCAAAGGACTCGCAGATAATTGGGATCATTTCATTGATCGAACTGGCCGTCTCCCAACACGCTATCTGGAACTTTTCGAGAATTTCGTCTTCTTTCAAATTCGCAAAGTTCCATTCCGGATGGCGATTTTCTATTAGTTTGTCATGGCCGGGAGAGAAGGCGTACGATACATACGAATCGATAAAGGACTGAGATATACCCAATTCCTCCGCAGCAGACGCACACTCTCTAATGACATGGTTGTTGCCGGAGTCGACCGCAGTTTTCATCCATTTGTCCAATGAAGATGCTAGCTCGCTCTCGCACCGTCCAAGCTCCACTTCGGCAACAGCTATATCCTCCAATGGTGAGATAGCTGCAAACGACCCATCTGTTAAGTGCCTCCGAGCCTTTGCCAACAGTCGGCTAACTCGAACGGCATCCAATTCGCAACTCTCCATGGTGAGCAAAGAAAGAAGATCGCGAGCATCTTGCAGTCTGGCAAGTTCCTCTGCAGCACTCTTCAGAGATGCAACATCAGCACTGAGAGCATCAATAGCATGACGGCCAACATCTCCAAATGTGCCAACATTTCCCGATACCGTTTCTGCAGTTCGCATGAGCTGTTCGCGCTTCTTCGCCGACATATGCAACACTTTTCTAAGCTCGTCGCGAGCTACTTCCTCTTCCCGTTTTGAAATGTCCCTCTTCTTTCGGAGGGTAGATTCGACAGTATCCAGTGCCGCCAAGGCAGCATCAGCGTCAAAAGAATCTTCAAGAACCGGAACGTGTGTAGGTCTTGAGCCTGTACCGTATCGACGGGGTAGAATTCGCTGCAAGAAATCATGAGCGCTGAACGATGGAGATGAGAAATCCGGTGCAGTAAGCCATGATGCAGGCTCATAATGGTGGGTATTGTAGGGTTGACATTTTGGATCAATTCCTGAGGAGGCCGAGTGAGGCGCTGCCGAATATTCGACGGCAAAGTTAAAACGAGCACCATTCAGTGTGGATTCAGCAGCGTCAGAGCTGCGGAGTGCTCGAGCAATTCTAAATGCGTTCGGCTCTTCAACACTGGTGACATTATGGCGTCCACCTTTCATCAGCCCCAGCTACAAACTGCACAGAGTCTCGTAGTGATGACGTAAGTGCAAGGTTTGAAAGCCATCTACAGGCCCCTTTGCATCTTTCAGGACAAGACACACTTCCCACAGTCAAGTAGACAGAGTTTGTCCAAAAAAAACCAAAAAGTGTATTCAACAATTGCACGACCGCGTACAGTACTCAGAAAAACTAAATAATCCAAGGAGCAGAATATCTAAGGTACAAAATCACATCATCATCCATCGTAAAAATAGCGGGTTTCCCGACCCCGTCGCCGCCATTCCTTTCAACTTGCTTTGAAAAGCGTTTATTTGGGTACCCACATCATTTCCGAAACAGATGTTCTGTTCACAAGTCTGAGTGCTATGGAGTCGAACCACATCGGCGGCATAGTGGCACCCACTCCGGCTGTATGGGTATCCTCAGGACGGCACGTGGTAGTTCCATTTGGACGTGTTTTGCGCGTATTTGATGTATCCTCCGGGACTCCTTCCTGCATAACATGTCTACGCGGTCATTCTGCTTCAGTTGTAGCTGCTGTCTCAGCTGGAGTTATGCGGGTCGCGTCCGCATCAAAGGATGGCACTGTGCGTGTTTGGGATGTCGATGACGGCACTTGTCTCCGAATCATTGACCTTGGACAGCCGGTTTTTCAAATATGTCGTTCGGTGGGTGCGAAGTATTTGGTTTTGTGTGAACAGAAGGTTGTGTTACTCTCTCTCGATAAGAAAGAGAAAAGAAAATTTCCGCGCGTGTTAGAAAGTTCACACTTTGACGCGAAGAACGCTTGTATTGCATCTAGTTTGGATGGATCATTGGTGGCAGTTGCTGACAGAGGGTCTCTTGTGATAAGCTCTGTCTCAGAAGGGTACAATCCGACAGTGATGCTCTCTCACTATACATGGCTCTCTTCCGTCGCAATTAGTGCTGACGGGTCTCTGCTTGCGGTTGGTGATGAGAAAGGGGCTATATTCGTGTACGCAAGCCCAAAGGACTTGTTTTCAGATTCTAACAAGAAGATCCGTCTGGAAAGGTCTCAAGCGGCATCTTCTGCCCTGCATTGGCATTCTTCAGCTGTAGGCGCGCTGACCTTTTCAGCTGATGGTAATGCATTAATCTCTGGAGGCCACGAGGCCGTTTTGGTCACTTGGAAGATGACAAACACTGAATTTGGGTCGCGCACATTTCTCCCCCGGCTTCGCGCTTCAATTTCATCGATTTCTATGTCCGAGGATGAATCGACATATGCTGTGACGCAAAAAGATAACTCAGTACGCTTTGTCGATCAGGTTGGCGGCAAGGTTCGCAGTGTCATTCGTGGTGTTGGTGGAGAGATGCCAATTTGGGATTTTACCCCAACATCTAATCTTGAATTAATACTGCAAAAAACACAGAGCCAGACCCCACAGACACAACTTGTTCAAATACCGCATTGTCCAGGACGGGCAATCATCTTTGGCAATGTCGATCATCTTCAGCTGTTTGACATGTACAAAGGGGAACATCTTAGGGACATCTCTGTCTTACCGAGAAGTTCTGTCCGTGATCCTCCCCCTGTCCGCTTCAGTGCGGATCACGTCGGCTGTTCATCCGTCAATGTGGTATGTTTGAACTCGACAGGTAGTCGGATGGCTACAGCAGATGAACAGCGTTTCTTCTTTACGGACGTAGAGGGCCAGTTTGCAGAGGAAAGTATGTGGACACTTCGCATTTGGAACACAACGAATTTCTGTGATAAAACCAGCTTGGCGGCGGTTTTTCGTCAACCGCATGGAAGGAACATCGACATTGCTTCACTCTGCTTTCACCCATCTTTACCTATTCTTGTTTCGAGTTCGACCTCTGGATCAATTAAGGTATGGAGAGAAGTAGTAGGGGAAGGCTTAAAGAGAGCTATATTGTGGAGGAACGAAGTGGAATTCGATTTCAAGATGAAACCTTGCTACAGTGTTTGTTTCTCTTCGGATGGCTCCTTACTTGCTACGGGATGCGGAAGTATTTTGGCTTTGTGGCAGTTTGAAGACCTTCTGTCGACTTTGGATATACCTACCGAAGGCAAACCTCCGCCCTCTGCGGATTTAGAGCCGAACTCTCCCTGCTCGGTGAATGTCAACTTTTTGCATGCTCTTGTCCACCCTCCAGTCGAGGAATCTATTCGCGTAGTTTCTTACATTGACGCGCAGATCCCGATCTTCCTGGCATGCACAAGAAATGGAATTTATGTGTGGAATGCTCTATCACAGGGTATCTGGTGGTCTACAAGGATTCGGCTCAAGCCTGAGTGTACTGCAGTTCACACTGGTTCCGGACATTTCGCCCTTGCTGTTTTGCTTCCGTCAGTTGGGGCTGGAGATGAAGAAACCTCCCATACTGGTGATATAAAGCATCCGGACACGCTTCAGATTGAGCCAACATCACAGAGTGAGAATGAGTCCGATCCGACCTCTGCTCCAGGCCAGCTTAACCCCCTGTCTGCAGTAGATGTTGGTCGAGATGCGAGGTCTTCGAAACAGGTCCCAAAAAGGCAGCGGTCACGACGCAACGATCGGAACTGCGACAACTCTGGTGCTGGTACGAAGAAGAAAATTCAAAATGTGCCCTGTTCTGTTGATTGGGGTGTAGCAATGTTCAATATCATGTCCCCAGTTCCCTTGTGGGTTTCTCGGCTGCCATCTGGGATCTCGGTACGGGCGCTGGAGTTTATTCCTACGCATGAAGCAAGCAATGATGGACCGCCCCCACTTGGATGTATTGATTCAGATTTTGGTGTATCATATTTTGGGGGGCGTGATGAGGATGCCACATCGATGGTCACGAATCCACAGTCAACCGCTGCTTTGCACCCAGCAGGCTTTGCAACGCATCTGACTCCACTGAGCCGTGGAAGCTACGATCAGTTGATTGGTGACAATGCTGGCGATGATGCCTTTGCATCCACCCAAACTACTGGTATGGAATTATCGGCTGATGATGGTGAGGGTGCTTTCCCATCAATCCGTCCGGAAATAACTGTGGCATTTGATGATTTTTTTGACGGCCCATTACACGTCCAAGCCCCTGTCTCGTCGAAATCTGCGGAATTTGTGCGTGTTATTTTAGGGAATTCGCATGAGAGCGTGACTGACCAAATCAGAGAACCGATTACTCAGCCGGATGCGAACAACAATCTTAGTACTAAACCTAAGGATGATACTGCCCACAAGAGAAAAGAAGTTGAGTTACAGCTTGATGAATTCGAAGCCTGCAGAGCTTTCTGTTATAGGATTGTGAAGTCTACTGTGCGAAAAGAAAGTAAGATTTTAAAAGCAAAATCCTAATAAAAAGCGGACCTGTTTTACACTTTATTCCAAGGTTTCAGAGGTCTGTACGTGAAGTTCGTGCCAAGCTCTCCCACTGGCTGAATGCACTTTTGCCTGCCAGTTCAAATCAGCGTCTCATTATGGAGTGCAGGAAGTTTTCGACCCATAACACCACAGATTGTGACAGTGACTTCATTTGGAACGGCGCTAAAATCTTAACGAGCAATTCTGGCCCCGCTTAAATGGCCAACTAATTACCATTGTTATCCTGCCATATCGCTCGTATCCCGCAACAAACAACCCATTGTACTGCATTACCAGCGCAAATGAACCCTAATCCTTTACAATGTCCGCAATACCTCAGTCCCTATCCCCCGAACCCCCCAACCCTAATCCATTAACTTCAGAATACAGGGTTTAGAAAAAGAACCCTCCGCGCGGGTTCATATTCCAAGAACAGGGTTCATTTTGCACATCAGTATAACAGTATCGGGCAATCACACAGGACGTTTACTGTCCACACCCAACTTTGCAGGGGATCATGATCAAATATATATCAAAAACCGAAAAAAGAGCTGCAATACAAAGGACACAAATGAGGAAGATCCACGTAACAGCTGCTCCGTCTTGAGATTGCCTGCTATTTTCTTTGAATGCTGCTTTCGTATTGACTGTCTGGAAGGACAAGGCCTTGGTAGTGTACAAGAGTCTTTAAGCCACATATGTCTCTTTCGTTACGTCACCCTCTTCTAGGAACGGCGGATACAAAAAACTCGAATTCACTATGATGGATTCTGGTGGTCGGAAAGATGCAGTTCGTCACACGGATCTCAACAGATCATTGCATGCTTTTTTGGCGGAGGAGCGCAGACGTGGAAATACTGCGGAAGCCTGGCACCGCTTGAAAGAACTTGTACTGAGACAGCTTGGATCAGCGCACGAGCAAACGATTCGCAGTACATTTGTTGGTCTGTCTGATGCGAGAGGCTGTGTTGACGATGATGAATGGACTGCATTTCGTGGGGCAGTCCGGAGAAAGCTGTGCAAGGAAGGCAACTCGGAGCTACTCGATTTTTTCCTCAGCGACAACTTTGTCCAGACAGGTGCTCTAACCAAGGAAAATTCACCCTTGAAGCGCCGGGCTTCCGCTGCGTCAAATGCGGAGGCAGATGCGAAACGACCCCGTGCTCGATCTCCGTACATGGAAGGTCTGGCAAACAGCAACTCAAAGAATACGGAAAAAACCATCTTTGCAGACACATTTTACATTCTCAAGACAAGCAGTGTTCTCGCTCGGAATCATTCTATTGCTCTCGACGAAATCATTATTGCCGGCGCAAGTCTTGCGGTTGTATGCAACTATAAGTTGGATTTTCCGTGGATGTGGGAGCACGCTCCAGCCTTTCAGGCCACTCAAAAATTGCTGATTGTACATGGTGAATCTGAAACAGAAGAGACGGAGTGGAAGTCTTTTTTGGCAGCACAGGGCGCATCGGATCGAGTTCGGTTTGCGCGCCCTCGAACACCTCCCTACGGAACTGTCCATTCGAAAATATTTTTGTTATTCTTCGAAAGTGGATGCCGCATCTGTATACATACTGCAAACATGATTGACGTCGACTGGAATTACAAGACGCAGGGGGCGTATGTACGTGACTTTCCCATTGCCCCACCCCTAAATAATGGTGAGTTACTGGACGCAGAGACACCCACAATTTCTGACTTTGCAGTTCAGCTGAAAAGATATTTTGAGCACGCGCTTGTCGAACATGACAGGCGTGAACTCATGGCTTGCATTGAACGATACGACTTTTCCTCTTCCGGTGTATCGCTAGTCTCAAGTGTGCCAGGCATGCATAAAGACGCTTCCAAAGACCACTTTGGTCATGCTCGTTTAAGAAAGCTTTTGCAAAAAGAAAAGTTTCCAAACCAGGGTGCTGGGTCAGTCGCTATATGCCAATTCAGTTCTCTTGGTTCTATACAAGAAAAGTGGCTGGAAGGGGAGTTCAAAGAAAGTCTTTTCAGTAGTGCCGAACAACAGACCGGAACTCCTCAAAATTCTAGAAGGGCGAGGCATCATGAGATCAAATTGGTATATCCCACGACAGAACAAGTCAGAAATTCGAACGAGGGACTCTCGGCAGGGGCATCGCTGCCCGTGTCTGCCAAAAATCTTCACAGGGATCACATTATGAACAAGCTGCACAAATGGGATGGCACGAGCAGCGGTCGGGAGCATGCCATGCCCCACATCAAGACCTTTCTGAGATACAACGCAGATAATCCAAGCTGTCCATTATGGTGCTTCATCGGTAGCTTCAATCTCAGTGTGGCAGCTTGGGGAAGGATGCAAGGAGCAAAGAAAGGGAAATGGGGATGGAATCGATTGAACATTCTCTCGTACGAGATGGGGGTCCTTTTCACATTGACAAAGGCATGCCCTCCTTCTTTTCATTTGCAACCGTCTGTCAACGCTAATGTTTTGTCGATAGAAGACGTCGCCATGTGGAAATCTTTGAAAAGCAGGGGGGCGCTTTCCTTTCGTCTTGAAGAAACATTGATAAGACCAAACAAAGAAGACCATCACTTTGATTTTCATAAAACCCGTGTTGCTTGCGGAGTGCTGGTACTTCCAATACCTTACGCTGTCCCTCCTCCCAAATTCTCGGAAGGTGATATTCCGTGGAACACAAGCTTTTGCGCGATGGTGTAGTGCTACGATACCACGATGAAAACGATGTAAAAAAATTACAAAACACTGGCAGTTTACGATCACAATAGAAAAAGATCACGAGCGAAGTACAGATGGTATCAATCCCCTCTTCAACAGATTTTTTAAGCCCAGCAAGTACTTTACCCTTACAAACAACCACGCTCAAACTGTCCCAGATGGGCCAATGGTAAAATTAAGCGGCGGAGCGGGATCACTCAGATCTTTCACTCTTTCCACAGCCTCATCATTCATAGGCTTTGACCGCCCCGCGGGCCACGTTCCATCTTTGCGTGGACGCCCCCGTGGTCTCCGAAATGGTTTCTCTCCATCCATATCCCCCACCTGATCTTCACTGCTGTCCTTGTGCACAGAATCCATGTTTGACACCATGTTCGGTGCGACGAGGGGTCCACCTTCTCCAATGCCACCAAGACCTGGACCATGCTTCACAATTCCAGCAGAAAAGCTGTTATCAGTCGGTCCAAGATGACTTTGACCACGTAAGGCATCTCCTACGCGAATATCGACATTTGATGTGTTCGACATACCATCTTGGCGCATCATCTGAGCGTGTAAGGAAACGTCCATATCCACTGCATCTCGAAGCAATTCCGTGTTTCCGAATACAGGATCCGACAACACCCGCCCGTCATTACCAAGCGCGGTTCCTCCAGAGAGCGTATTCGGCGGTTGTAGCGCTGTAGAAACCAAGGGAATGGACACACCCATCCCGTTTGACACTGGCATTGAGCTCGACACTGGCAGAGGAGTGGACATCACCATAGGTGCAGACATAGCCATTGGGGCTGGCGACATCAACGGATTGGATGTCACGATCGCCGCTGTACCTGTTAAAGGATTCGACGAGACGGCAGCCAAAGCAGGAGCAACAGTTTCATCTCTATTATCATTCTCCTTTTGCATTGCTGAAGGGCCTTCCACCATCTCCTCCATTGCGGAAGCACGCGCCGCACTATCAGGGGCCGCGCTCTTTTCGGAGATATGATTCTCTTTGTGTGCCAAATCCTCAATCCGCACATCTCCTCCAACCGACTTGGGCGGGTCACCCCCCTCATTTTTTCGCACATCCTGCTTCTCAAAGGTTTTCGCCTCGCCAGCAACTTTGCTGATCTCTTCATGGTTGCTTGGCTGCACAGTAGGTTCTTCAGAAGCCTTCGTCTCACTCGCAGATGGTACGCTGTCCGGTTTCGGAACGTCTTCCTTATCCGGAACTGGAGCAGATCCAGATCCAGATCCAGATCCAGATTTTGGGGTTACATTAGCAACAATTTTGGGAGGTACAGACGGTGCCGGTTTGCTTGAAGCCGTTTCTGGTATTTTTGCCCGCGCAATTGGCCATGATCCATCTTTCCGAGGTCTCCCCCGCGGTCTTTTGAGGGGTGGACCAAATGTCTTGCCCTCGGAGTTGCTGTACGGACCGCCGCCAGCACCTTTGGGCGGGGATGGCACACTCTTGCCGGCACCAGAAGCACCACCAATCGGAGCAGATGCGGCCGATGTGATAACGCGAGAAACTCGACGGAACGGCTTGGGATGATTCTTCTCCTTTTTGGCAATACCAGGGGCGATCGAAGTGGCCTTGGTCGGGCTTAACGCGGACTTCCTACGCTTTGTGACATGTATGCTTGCGCGCTCCGCCTTGTTTTCGGCCACCTTGTCACCCGCAGAAACCTTCAAGGCCTTCTTTCCTGAATCCGAGGTTCCAGCTCTGTCAGTATCACCTGCAAGTACATAATCCGAAAAGCTTGGACGACCCCTCTTTCGTTTCTCCCCTGGGCGGAGTGGTTTAAGGACATACTGAGGTGAAGACAGAGAAATCCTTTTCCGGCTCTTTGGTTTGCTCACGCGTAGCGGATGATCTTCACCGTCAGGATCTGAGTCATCTGCACGCGAGCTAGTCTTCACGTCTTTAGCACCTTTTGAATTACGTCTCAGTGGCCGTGCATCTAGCCCACCAGACGATACACGAGGCTTTTCGGAAGCTGATGCTCCCTCCCTTGCCGATTCCACATCAGCGCCTTTCCTTTGCTTTCCAGCTGCAACTGACGGCTTTGCATCCCGCTTCGTCGGCGAACGTCGAAGGGATGGCAAAGCACGTGCGATGGAATCTGTAGACCCCACTGCGCCTCCAGCTTGGGAAGCACCCGGGGGTGAGGAGGAGAGGGGCTTATATGGACAAATAGCAGGTCCCCAATATGAAGACGGGGGATCAGCATTGTAGATCGCCTTGTATGTATGGAGAGTGGCGGCGTAAGCTTGCTCGCGGGCTAAATTCATACGCATGGCCGGTGGAAAGTGGTGTATAAAGCCGCCGACATTGTCACAAAAGCGATCATAATCGTATGTCCACTGACGGTGCAGACTCCATACCATGGCGACGACGCGACTAGGCGGAAGTTTGCAATGTTGGAAGTCGCCGGCCTGGGCACGTAAACGAAGCCATTTCTCGTATTCGACGTGGGCGGCAGTAGCAAATTCAGGCGTCCATCCAAGCTCAGCTTGAAGCTCATGGACCAGATCCAGCGTCTGAGTGCCAGACATGGCGCTCAGCTGAAGCGCGACGACAAGGATTCGAGACCTGCTCCAACGGAATCGGGGGAAAAATCAGGCCGGTATAGAAGAATACGAGGATTTTTTTTTGCTCCCCAATAATCCTCTCGACGATAGGTATTGCAGAGAAAGTAAAACGAGGACAAGTATTAGGGAAAACCAAGGTCCTTTGAGAAGGAGAGTCAAAATACTCGTTACAGATGAACATAGTGAAGACGGGAATATTCGTGCCCGGAGGCTTAAATAGTCAAGCTGAAAAAAAGAAAAGCGCAGACATGGCTCTAGCGTGCTGGTAGCTGCCCCTAAAATCGCAGCAATGCTACAAAAAAAAGACGACCCTGCAGCCAAAGGAGGCGTACATCCCGGGCCAAATCTCTGAATGGCGTTAGAAAATAAACACTTTCCCGGACCACTATTGCATGCACACAACAAATGGTGGAGAAAAGGGGTCCAGAAAGTGTCGAAGCAATACCGCTATTTTGCGCCAAACCGCTGCAACCAATAATTTCCACGAAGCACATTGCACGAATATGCGCTCAGAATATGCACTCAAAAATTACTGTATGACTGTCGTGGTCTCCATCACAGATTTCTTGGTTGATTCTTTCTTTCTCGTTGTTTCATTTGATTATTTTACTAAAGCAAAATCAAGACCCGGTTCAATTCTCGATCTCCGCTCTGTAAAACAGAAGAACCTACATTTTAATTGGTTTAGAGATTGAAACAAACGTGGCAATTATTACAAAAGAGTTTCTATTTTCGCTTCCATTTGAAATATGTATATACCAAAATTGTGAAGAGTATGATTACAAATACCATTCTTCAAGATCCAAAACTACTGCTGCTAAACATTCCCATGTTAATGGATTATGGTTGTTCCATCCGCGGCAGCCGGCTGACGCAGTTTCTGGTCGATACGAATACCAGATTTTGTTGGTGGTCCAACTACAAAAACACCCAGGGGGCTTTCCAAGCTGATTGGGCAGTAGTACAGTAATTCTATTTTCTAACCGTAGAAGAATTTCTCATCATGGAAAAACATCTGCTCCCCATATGGTGTCGTTTACTCCTAATGAATAAACTAAACCACCCTTTCTCTTCACATACGTTGGAAAGATACGCCACTCACTTCCCACGTGGCTGCTCATTGATGCACAACTCCACCTTGTACAAACTGTACAGTAGCAACTCGCCCTGACCCTCCGGCGGAAACTGACAGTTGTAATCCATTTGAGTTGCCGATTCTCAGTCTGCGAATATTTGAACATTAAACTTTTTTATCGTCCGAAGAAAAAGATGTTGTATCCGTGTAGAAGGCGATTTTTCATGTTGCGACTGCACAAGATCAGGTATCACATGAACACTTTTATTTTTTACCAAAGTCACGATGAATTCGTTTGACCTCCATTGCTACACCCGAACTAACGGTGGATTCTCAGTTCATCGCGCAAGTCCAAGAAAAAGCCTGTACTCACGTATACTCCTACCAGAATGCCTGGCTTAAAGTGGCGTGAAGGGACCTCTGACATTAACCGCGCTCTTGGTCTTTTCACCTGTGTTGGAGACAGTGATTTATTGACGGAATACAAAGTGTGCAAGCTAAACTCAAATTGCTCATTCTGGCGGCCTGCCTGTATGCTGTGACATTCTCATGTAATATACACGTAGTCCGTTCTCGGCATCTCAGCGCAGTTAACACTCGTCCTGTATTGTGTAGACTTCCTCGCGACTACTACTCGAACGAGGCAGCATTTGACTCTGTCGAGCCGTCCGTCAAGATTCAACACTTTTTTCTGCGCGGTCTTTCTGTGATAATTGCCATACTTCCAGCGCCACATTTTCCAAAGCGAGACCGATTTGTTTTCTATGCAACCGCAGTAAATTTTCAAGAAACGGCCTCACATGTTGTGAACAATCCGAATCAGGTCGATCCGGGAGTCTCACTTACTTCATTCACCTCGATCGAAGACCCGCAGGAATCGTTGTTTACAGGTTGTCTCGAGCATCCATCCGTGAGCTAGACCTGTACCTTTTTTGTTGCGTGGATTAGCAAATGAAAATCCTCAGAAATTTAACAGTTTCTACTTCATTTTCGTGTGGCTACGTTTTTTTACTATTTACAGCTGAAAAAGTGACAATTTCCGTTCTACACCACCCAATCTTATTCAAGAGTGTAGGAAGCTGGGACACTCACCACTGAATTGGCAACGACTGTTGTATCCATCGGATGATTGATTCTGCAATCCATTCCCCGACGCAATCGTCTTCTCTTTGACGTGCAGAACTAAGCTCATGATAAAATCTTCGGCTCAAGTCTGGTAATCTATTTGCCCCGTAACCTCAACGTTTGCACGTCGGCTTCAAGTACCGCAACTTCATCATCGCGGGTGTCTTTGCATCGACCGCATTCCCAAACCGTCAGCAACGTCGTCTCTAAAAGCATAATTTCAGCTTTTCCGCTGTCGAATCTGTCGACTACGTTCGCATCCACTCAAAAGTACATTTACTTCCCTTGTCGGATTGCTACCTTTTCGAGTTTGTTGAATACTAAGGCAGCAAATTTGCTTTCCGCGGTCCTATTTTCAGAATTCTCCTGTGCGGCTACATCCGCAGGCAGCACTGATTTGCAAATCCTGTCACCCTGCACATTCGGTCTTTGTGTTTTCAGAAGGGCCCATATCTCTGTCAATGTCAAGTACATGCCATGGATTTCCTTTTTCCATTTCTTAACCGCAACAGCAAACTCTCCCCTCCCTCCGCTTTCCCAATTGTGACACCGCTGCCCGCTGAATGGAACTTCTGCGATCCCTACCTTGGGGCAATCACGCGTACAGGCGTGAATCCAAAATCAATTGGCGGGGCGCGCACCTCGCCCGGCGTGCCAGAGCCACGCTCACGCAAACGATGGAAGCGCGCCCTGACAATTCCACTTCGCTCCAAGGTATCCGTTTCAGCATCTGCCTGGGAAGATTACTCCGGCGACGGGAACATTGTCATCGAGAGGCAGCCAGGTTCCGCGCCCACACGCAGTACACCACGAATCCCAGGCAGGCTTAGGACCGGGGGAAGAGTGGTATTTGGGGTCGACCAAGGGGGATGGGAGCATGAAGAGGAGTTACTAACATCACTGGATGATGCAGGCTATTCTAAGGACTCGCTAGGATTGTTTTCCGGGAAGAAAGCGGTGCTGCGGAAAGCTCTTGGGCCTGCAATTCACTCATCAGATCTGGACTGGTCAAAAAAGCAGAAGCGCTTTCGCGCCGAGCTAAAGCGCGAAGCTATGAAACACACACTCTCGTTTGTAACCGATGACAACAAATTCGGGAGGTTCACGATGGTTGTAAATCCAAAACGGAAAATTTCTGTGTCGATGATCGTGAAGCAAGCATTCTTTGAGGACATATTTACTTCGCGATCAACTAAAATGGAATGGGAACGGAAGAAATTTCAGCTTGAAAAGAAAATTGCTCTAATGAATCGTATGAAGGTTGATGTCCAAAGAGCGGTTCAGGAGCATGGAGTTGATGGAAAAAATCATGACGACAAGACGGTAAGTCTTGAAGGTCGCCAAGACCAGATCCGAAAGCGTGAAGCTCAACTCATGCAGAGATTAAATAAATTGCTCCGGAACAATCCCAGAAAACCGAAGAAAGGAATAGGCAGCGTTAGTGACGTTACTGTCAAGTCGGATATCGAATACAGGTGGAAAGAGAACACCTTTGCGATGAACGGGGCACTTGAGATGCTCAGTGGAGTTCTTGCCCTGAATGCACGCACTAATCCAATGCGTTTCACTCCGTCTATTCAAGTACCGTTGGGAAAGAAAGGAAACAATTCCCCGTGGCTAACCTGGACACATGCACCGGAGAGCGGCATCGGCGAAATCCAGATTGGACGCAAGGGTGTGGTCATGTCCGCCAACTTTGCATCGGAAAAATTAAGCATACGTCGGAAGCAATCTAACGGAAACTCGAGTCGTGTGACAGTATCCAAACATGGTGCTGCATCTATAGACAAATCGATTGTTTCCAAACCCGTGTTTGGAAACTCCATGGCTAATGTGAACTTGCATGCTCAACACCCTAATCGTGCTCTTGGGCTGAATGCAACACTGGTGACTCCATTCGGTGCTGTTTCTGCTGCTGCTAATACTGCAAGGTCTTTCAATGTTACAGCCGACTTCTTTGTCGAGACAGGTCGACGTGCATATACTGCTGGTTTGAAGCTGGACAGCAATTTGTCTGTAGCAGGGCGTGTCGGGTTGTATTTCTAACAGGATTGTAGCGAACTTACATCACCAAAGGGTCTAACATAGTTAGGTAGGACAAGCGGTGCAGGATCGCGACAACTTTTGTTGCACTGTACACTACGGATAATCCGCAAGCCGATGCAAGCATGGCGTAGTTCTGTGTAGACGTGCCAAATCTAGGATTCGACATGCTTCTAATCACAAAGGTAGCCTATCCCGCTGTAAATTTGACCTGACGTCGATTGTTGAATTCTTCCTTTTACTCTAATGGACTTCGTCGCACTGGTTTATGAACAATAGATTGCCGGAAAATTAAACAAATGCTTCAATATGGACAATGACGCAACGTACTGCTTTCTGTTCTACCATTGCACGCACATGCATCTACACTTTGCATTCGTCGCTCGTGCAGTGTTTTTGGCATGTTGTCGAAATGTTGTTTGCTGAATATTGATTCTTCCACCCAGAACCACTACCAGTGAGGTACTTCATTTAGTTCACACCAGGGCTTATCACGACGTGTGTCCAAATTGGAGGTTGAGTAAAAACAAGGCCGTGCGCGAATATAGAAACACGTATCCAAACTGGCATGCGAAACACTTCGCCCAAATCCCAATTAGGAGCTAAGTAGTTGCCTTGTAATATTTGGGAAATGGTCAGCTGAAAAACTCTTGTCGCTCCTTCTATAGTGCACGCCATATTATGATCCCTATTGTTTCCTCACTTACATCTTGGCAACTGGTGATGCAGATGTTGAGGATTCCTAGAACCCGCGTGGAACGTTTTTTCTCGAGTAAATAGTTGCGGTAACTCTGTCGCGAAAAAAAGGTTTTGCATGTCAACATTAACGGCAGGACATGAAGAACTCGCTGTTCCAGACCGTAGATCAGTCCCAAAGGGCAGATGGACCGTAGAATCGTACCCAGAGTTAGGGTTAGATTTGAGAACAGGCTCTGCTGTTGTCAGCAACTCTGGCAGCGTGACGTCGCACCCCCAAACGCGGCGTCAACTAACTCAAGTCGGCAGTCTAAGTATTCTTCCGTCCATCACTGCATCATCTGCAGAGGATTCCCTCCAAATTCTTCGCTACGCCAAACGAGTATCTTTATTATGTGCTCAAGTTTCCAGCCCAGTATCGAAAAAACCTGCTGGCACACAAGCAGGGAACACTTCGCAGGAACCAAATACCAGCCTGCTTCGGAAATCCTCAAGACACTTACGACCGCAGAAAAGATCGCTTCTTACTGGAATCAGCTTTTAAGGGAACTTCCGGGACAAAGTGCTTACAAGGTTGTACCAAAAATATGATTGCGCTTCACGCTTTGCTTGTGAACAGGATGGGTTTTAAGGAGCACATACGGGTCTTAGCAGGGGATGCTCTAGCAGTAATTGGGGTCACCAAAAGCTATAGATCAACTAGAGCCAACATCCTCAATGGATTTTGATGGCTTATAAAAAAACAGCCGCAAAGATGATCAGCTCTTCATGTGGTACCGAGGCAATGGATGCCAAACGACATACGTTGAAGTGTCGGAAAGCACCTCCAGCTCCCATGTTTGCAGTTGCATTATTCCTAGTGACTACCACCCAGGAGTCCCGATAAGAAGTGAAGAGTTGAATCGCAATTTGGTTCTTAGGCTTGCTCAGGGAGTAACATTGACATGCCTCTTTGATTGTCGGTTTTCTGCAGGGATCCTGAAGTTGCCTTTTGGATATGGTGTGTCGAGATGCAGACGTAACCCACTTATTCCCTTCGAACGCATTGAGTACGAAGATGCCACGGATATACGTGTTCATGAAACTCTGATCGGATTTATTCTACGCTACGGCATAGGTTGCATAGAACGAAAGAGCAGGTACGAGAAAATGGCGGCGGTCCATCGAGACAAAGCTGCTAGAGCATACTTTAATCAGGGAACAGTGATCTGCATTTCCAGTGGAGCAAACCCGCAAATTGAAGCATCAATGCTGTGTTTCAGCTTGATTAGCGACTCGTTGACAAATGCATACACTGAGAGCGTTAAACGGTTTCTTTCTGACAGGAATAGTCCTACACTGAGGGAAGTGGTTTGTGGAATATCATCCGCGGTAAGCACGGGCAGAAAGATTGGCCTCTCACAGCTGAGCATAAGTCACAATATTGATACGAAAATGCCCTTCCCATTACTGGAGTGCAACCCAAATGTTTAGTTTAAGCCGTACACAAGGAGAATACCAAGTACTGTTGCGTTCATCAGATGCAAAACCGTCGTCACAAAGTATCCAGTTTTTCTTCAGGCTTGGGCGAGTACAGAACAATATTCAGAGTATGGCCCAAACCCCTGCTCAGCTTTTCACCGCCATTTTAACACGCAAAGCAAGGGCAGCAAACATCAGTGTATCCACAAGCTCTTCAATCACCTTGCTCATTGGTTTTCCCGCTCCATGGCCCGCTTTCACATCTATTCGAATAAGGATAGGCTTACCTTCTTGCAGAGACGAAGAGCCCGCCTTATGTTGAAGTTCGGCCCCATATTTTAAAGTATGCAACGGTACCACTCTGTCATCGTGGTCTCCAGTTGTCAGAAGTACCGCAGGGTAGGGAACGCCGCGCTCATCAGGATTGAAAGCGTTGTGTAGAGGAGAATATTTGATCTGGTGCTCAAAATGTTCTGCAACATCTGGATTCCCGTAATCGCTCACCCACGCAGAACCAATCGTAAACTTGTGAAAACGGAGCATGTCGTGAACACCAACTTGCGCAACAGCTGCACCGAAAAGCTCTGGGGCTTGATTGATGCAAGCCCCAACTAAAAGTCCGCCGTTGCTGCCGCCCATGATCATGAGCGACTTTGGCTCAGTTACACTCATCGTCTCGCACAAGTACTTTGCGCCACATTGAAAGTCATCAAACACATTTTGTTTGTTCCCCAGAATCCCCTGATCGTGCCATTCGGAACCGTACTCATCTCCACCTCTGATGTTTGCTACGGCCACGTATCCATCTACACACTCCATCCATGAAGCCCACCGAGCCGAATAAGAAGGAGTCAGCGAAATCATAAACCCACCATAGCCGTACAACAAACACGGTCGCTTCTCTGGCTTTTCGGCCTCCATTCTATCGCGGCGGCCAATGACAAACATGGGAATCTGCGTCTTTCCGTCCTTCGAGGGGTAGAATACCTGCTTAATCTTATACTTTTTCGGGTCAAAACCAGGCGGGGTCATAGTGCGAAACACCCTCGTTCCATCTTCGGCGGGTAAGGTAAGGTCAACATAGTAAACTGTGCCTGGATACAGAAAGCTGGTAAATTGATACATGAGAAAGTCGTTGTCCCGATGCGCTGTCACAGACACCGATCCAAGGTCGGGGAGCTTAATATCGTACTGCTTTTCGCCAGACTTCAAGCTGTGAATCGAGAGCTTGTCATTGGCATCGTGCATGTACACGAGAGCCATCTGATCAAAATTGACAACAATCGCTTCTCGCAACACACTCGACTCATGCTCCGGCACCACTTCAGTCCACGAGATCTCATCCGTCTGCAGGTCGAGCGACACAATGCGACTCCTCGGAGCCTTCCAGTTGGTAGTGAGATACAGCGTTGTATCATCGTTGGCCAGGTAGTGAAATTCAGCATCGTATGAATCATCAATCAGCCGGACCACGCCCTCCTTCTCGTTTCCAAAATGGATGCCCAAATCCACATACCACAGCTGATTCTTCGGCGAGCAGTCCTCATTGGCATAGAGAAAGAGATACTTGCCATCCAAGGTTGTCTGTACGCGGTACATTCTTTTTGGATTCTCCGGGTCCTTATACACCAGCCGGTCCTCCCTTTGCGGCGTGCCGATGGCATGGTAATAAAGCGTCTGATTCTCCGACTGGTCTGTCTCCGCCCCCCGCTTGTCTTTATCGTCCACACCCTCCAACGACGCCGGCGGCGGGTACCTCGCATAATAAAAGCCCTTGCCATCCGCAGTCCACGCCAGACTCGTAAACTTTGCCCACTCCAACACTTCCGACAACACCTCGAGCGTGTCGCAATCCATGACACGAATCTCAAGCCAGTCGCTCCCCCCCCGATTCACACCATATGCGACATGCTTGCCGCTCTTTGCCCACGACATGGCGCCCAACGACACAGTCCCATCGTCGGACATGGCATTCGGATCCAGAAAGACGCGCGGCTCGCCGTCCAACGTGGACGTCTGAATAATGCGCGCCTGATTGGCGAGGCCGACGTGATGCTGGTAGTAAAAGTAGCTGCCACGCTTCCAGGCGCACGAAAACGTGTCATAGTTGAGCAGATTGTGGACGAGGGCCTCGCAGGGCGGACGCATGTCGGCAGCAGCAGACAAGTAGGCCTGGGTGACACGATTCTGTTGATCGACCCAGGCAGCAGTGTCGGGGCTGTCCGGATTCTCGAGCCAGCGGTACGGGTCGGCGATCTTGCGACCGTGCAAAGTGTCAACGACGGAGAGGTCGCGGCGGGTCGGCGGGTACGTGGGCGTGGACATGGCGAGGAAAGGAGGATGGGGACGGGGGCGAGGTGACGGGTGTTGAAGCGTGCGAAATCGGATATGGTTGAGATGATTGCGGAGGCCGAGGCGGGATTGTCGCATGTGAGGGAGATGAATGCAAATGGAGTGGAGAAGGCAGACGTGAGGAAAAATGTGTCAACGGAAAAAGAGAGCATAGCTGCCGAGCCCAATGGGAGCAGAGTGAACATATAGGGCATTGGGGGCAGGGTCAACTGGACCTGCTTGCGACGTGGAAGGGATCCTCAACCTTCCAACCGGAAAGAGGCAAGTACTGTACGAGACACTGACCCAGAAGTGGTCCCAAATTACCCAAATTACCCAAATTACCCAAATTACATATACTACTGTACATCGTACTGTACAGTCGGCCCGTGTAGCACAGCACGGGACAGCAGCATCGCAATCTCACAAACGCCCACGTGCCTCGAAAAAGGTCACCATCGATACAATACAGTACTGCACTGTCCAAAACACAAGTGTAAAGTACAATCGTGTTGCCAGCCCTTGCTTCTTCTCAAGTGACCGCAAACACCGGGGATTCGGGTCTTGTTTCATAAATGTCGTGCACCAGAGTCAATGTCCTGGCTCTCCAAGTCCGTACCTGCACATCCTCTCCAGTTGCCATCCCACAAAAAAACACAACCATGACCAACCCTCACCCCCCCCCCCATCACACCGCTCCACCCGTTCCTTCCCGCTCACCTTTTCCCCGCACCCCTTCCTCCGCCTCCTTCTCCTTCTTCTTCTTCCTCTTCTCTTCCACTCTCTCCTTCTCCCTCCGAAACGCCTCCCACACCTCTTCCCTACTACTTCTCTTCACCCTCATCGACACGCCCCTGCCCTTTTGATGCCTCTTGCTATTCACATGCGCCAGAAAGCGGCTCGAGTCCTTGACGCACACCCCGCACGCTTTACACACAAACCCCCCTCCCTGCGCCAACCCTACCACTTCAGTGGTTCCCACCTTGGACTCAAAATCAAACGTGCGGGCGCGTTTTGTCAACCATGCGCGTGTGGGCGCAAACGGGTCCCCGTCCTGGTGCGGTGGAGGGGGAGAGGGGGGCGCAG